>JAGFPH010002769.1:5228-52483 GCA_018207615.1 Philaenus spumarius
ACCAAATTTAGAAAATGTCTTAAATCCATTTTGTATTGTTCAATTTGATACCTTTAAACTCAAATTATATTTTGTTTAATTAAAATTTTGGTATAAGGGTAAGTTTAGAATTTAGAACATTTTTGAGTTAACCTTCTTTAATATTTTCATTACTTAAATACCCATAGTTATTAAGATGTAGCCTATTTTATACCTACATAAACGAATTGGAAGAACAGAATCAATTATACTTTTACCCTTTGCAAAATATATCTTCCCAGATTTACAAATAATAGCCTTACCGGTATGGATGTTTCATAATCATCTTATGTTTGCCATTTTAATGGGAACTAAACTTAATTCTAAATTATGACATTGCTCTGGTAATGTTGTTGACCATAAGCTATGTCTACACTTTTGCGATTTTACTTGTGCTTGCCACATGCGGTATAGAACGTGACGCATGCGGAGAAGTCTGCTTGTTTTCAGAGGTCTAGTTTCTGAATTGCATGCTGCAAAGCAAGCTGATCTAAAATTTTGGATATTCTTGTGTTTTACCGTGCTACTTAGAGTTGTTATATAACTGGACTTGGTTATTCAATTTGCAGTGATGGCATCAGATAGCCTACGCAAACTGTTGATTTTATCGAGGATTGCAGAAGTTATAGTATGCTGTGGGTATGTAGTGACAAGTCGTAAACAAATAAAAACAAACATACAACGTATTACAACAATAATACAACATGACTGTGAAAAGTGTCAAATCGAAAATTAAAAACCTTCAATCGTAAAACACTAGCAACTGCCAAAGCGGTACGATTCATAATTATTTTTACAATACAAAATTTAAATACAATTTTGTCTTTACAAATCTACTTCACTGTGCTGCGTATAATATGTGGACACTGATGCAGCATGCTTCAACTGCATGCGTCAAGACGCAAGGCGAAACGAAAGTAGAAAATTAAATCGAATAAGAAATTGCATACGTGTAGACATAGCTATAGGGATAAATCAACCTTTTTGAATTGAAAGATGGCTTTATCTTAAACATAGATGTAGCAATAATGATGGTTAACATACATAAAAACTAAATTTTTATTATTGGTACAATATCAAATAAATTTAATTTCTGTAAGAAAATAAATTTAATTTCTTCAATCAATTATTTCATAACTGCTTGGAAAAAAATTTTTTTATTAAATGGCTATTATACATTTTGAACCACTGCTATTTTACCATGCGTTTATTAACTCTCTTGTTTGTCTATTCGGTACACATTTTGAAATAGATTTTAAACTTAAACTTCTGATGAGCTAGAGGCTTGAAACGTTAAACATAACTCAGGACGGGATATCAATGCAATACTAACGTGCATTCTTGTAAAATTAATTCTGCTTGCTTTTTTATTTTCGAGGAAAATAATACTTAAACAGATTGATACATTATTGGTAGGTAGGTAAAAACAATTTCAATTTTCCCCAAACAGATTTAAAACCCCATACGTATTGTTCTGAAAATGTATGATTGTGAGTAAATTAGGCTGTCCTTGATAAAACTCACATAACAGTTCAATAAAATTGTTAGGGATTTTAAAGATGAACTAATTCATGCTTCAATTATCTAACGCATGTTTTAGTTTTACACTCGGTAGGAGTGAAACATAACTTTTGAGTTGACTACAGCCCTCCCAAGTGGCAGAGCTCTATACTACTATATTAAGGTTTGAGTAGCGCTTCATTCTTTCGCTTGCAAATATAGGGCAGTTTCATAAAGGCGGGTCACCCAAAAGCTAATATTATGTTTGCAATATAACCGTTATTTACAGGATATATTGAAAATCTAAGCATTTTAATTGAAAACTCTTACTCATATTCAAAACAAGCAGGTGTATTATTTTTTCTGGTATTCCCCCGCGACGAAGTTAATGTGATAACCACCAGAGTGCAGAGTAAACACTCGAGTAGGAACATAAATTCGGTGCGGCATGCTTCCACAATAAAGCAGATTTTTCGCCATGAACAATCCCAATTTTCTGAAATCACTTTTACTTTTTGAATATGGTAATATTTTTCATATTTGCATTACCTGTATTGAAAAATAGAAAAAAAAATTGAAAACAGATTTAAAACCCCATACGGATTGTTCTGAAAATTTATGATTGTGAGTAAATTAGGCTGTCCTTAATAAAATTCACACAACAGTTCAATAAAATTGTTAGGGATTTTAAAGATGAACTAATTCATGCTTCAATTATCTAACGCATGTTTTAGTTTTACGCTCGGTAAGGAGTGAAACATCATTTTTGAGTTGACTACAGCCCTCCCAAGTGGCAGAGCTCTATACTACTATATTTGGGTTTGAGTAGCGCTTCATTCTTTCGCTTGCAAATATAGGACAGTTTCATAAAGGCGGGTCACCCAAAAGCTAATATTATGTTTGCAATATAACCGTTATTTACAGGTTATATTGAAAATCTAAGCATTTTTATTGAAAACTGCTCTCTTACTCATATTCAAAACAAGCAGGTGTATTATTTTTTCTGGTATTCCTCCGCGACGAAGTTAATGTGATAACCACCAGAGTGCAGAGTAAAACTCGAGTAGGAACATAAATTCGGTGCGGACATGCTTCCACAATAAAGCAGATTTTTCACCATGATCAAACCCAATTTTCTGAAATCACTTTTACTTTTTGAACATGGTAATCTTTTTCATATTTGCATTACCTGTATTGAAAAAAAAAGAAAAAATTAAAAACAGATTTTGAACAAAGTCAAAGATCAAATTTAGTTAAAAACTAAAAATAGAAACACATTCGGACTTTCCCAACCTTTAAAATTTCATATTCAGAATAATTTTCTAATCATTATTACTCCAGTAATCTTGTTACATGTTCTTATGGGAGTTGAAATTTAAGATGGTGGCTGGGTCTGCTGCTGAGCCTTAAAATACCATTGATACTTTGTAAAATTTAATTAGTAGTAATTCCTAATACGGTAGAGGAGTACTAAAATCTACACTGCATAATTTGTTTGTTTACAGGGCGGAGAAGTGAGATGGCCTAAGCATAACGTGTGATTCAGTTTAGAAGAGGCTTTTCTACTATTAATGAAGGTAAATGGACAACATGGTTGTACTAAATACTTTTAGGAGAATAATTGTGAGTACAGTAGAACTTTGATTATACGAGGTAATTGGGACCAGGCAGACCTCGAATAATACGGCAGGCCTTGAGAAAACCAATAAGGTGGGAATTCACGTGTCATTTACATCGATACAGGCTGATTTCGAGCCATGCTTACTTCAAAATCTATCTTATCTGGCTTTAAATAATATAATTTTATTAAACAAAGGTTTGATAATGTACTCAAATAAAAGAAATTGAATACTATGTAATAAAAACCACAAAAATAATGCCTCTTTAAGTTTTTGCATTGATTGTACAGCCTCTTCTTTAATTGTATACCGTTGAGATAACCATTTTTCAATTTCCAATTTATTTCATCTCCAATTCCCAAGAGTCACTTCCCCAACACCTAAATCACTAGCCACTTTTCTTATTGAATCACCTCCATCTAATCGTTTAATTGCTTTCCATTTTACTTTCTCACTATACAGTATAGAGAAAGTATAGTGTTTGCAAAAAAAATCGATAATGAGATTTTTGTGGAATTAACCGTTTTGGGACCCCTTGAGTCCAAAATAGTGGTTTTTACAAAATGTCTGTCTGTATATACAAAGCTAAAGAGAAAACTATTTGATCGATTTCGAACAAATTTGCAACAGACATGTCAATTATTCCTGCAAAGATGCACGAAAAAGGGTTTTGAAAAACAACCCCCATTTTGGCTAAAAAAGCCCCAAAAATCAGTTATAATTTTTTTATAAAAACTGCTTTGACGATTTTGATAAAACTTGACTTATTTGTAGCCCTTAATGTACCCTACCATAAGCAGAAAACCGCATTTTTCTAAAAATTCTCGTCTAGCTAATAATAACTAATTTTGGGGGGTTTTTTGGCCGAAAAGGGAGTTGTTTTTCAAAACCTTTTTTCATGTATCTACAGGCCTAATTGACATGTTAGGTGCAAATTTGTTTGAAATCAAATTTACCCTACCATATGCAAGAAACCACATCTTTCAAAAAATTCTTGTGTAGCAAAGAATAATAACTGATTTTGGGTGGGTTTTTGGCCAAAAAGGTGGCTCTTTTTCAAAACCATTTTTCGTGCATCTATAGAGGCCTAATTGACATGTTTGGTGCAAATTTGTTTGAAACCGATCGAATAGTTTTCTCTTTAGCTAATAATATTTATTAGTTACTCTCCTACTTTAGTGTACTATCCCCTCTCCTACTTTAATACAATTATGAAGTCACAGTGGGGGTTACATACGGGGGTTGGTGTGCGAAGCACGCATCAATGCACTGAGTATTGAAAATTCTCCCAATACGGGGGGGTTGGCGTGCAATGCACTGTGCTTCGTCCGCTTCTCATAGTGTTCAGTGTCAAGCTCACATGTGCGTCCTTAGCAGTGAACGTGTTAATAATTTAAATATGTTTGTGAGAAAGTATGTGCCAGTTTCTGGTACTGTTTATTTGATTTAAAGATAAAACGACACGCTTTCGCTTTCCACTCATAATGACACTCTCATTCACAAAGTTTAACACCGACTAAAAACAAAAGAACAAAATACAGTAGCAGGGGGAAGAAACAACTCGTGGGAAAGGATGGTGAGTCCTAAATACGATGCAGCGAGGAGGGGAATGTAAAGACTGCTTCGTCATTCACTGTACTACCTGTCTGCTAAAGGTCACCATACTATTGCGTTGGTTAAGGAGCGGAAATGTTTTCAGGATGTACAAGGCAAACAAAAGTTTTGTTTTCTTTCTGTTCAATCTAACATAAAAGTTTCTATTATAAATTCACTTATTGAGAAATCCTCTCAAGCTATGAATTCTTTATCGAAATCAATTCAGTTAACTTACATTTATTTGTAAGTTAACAGAATTGATTTTGATAATTTACATAATTCATTTATTATTATTTTTAGCGGGATGAATATTATAGGCTGCATTTAAACATTATCTTAAAAACTTAAAGAGTATATTTAAAGCTATAAAATAAAAATAAGAGAAGTTATTAATAGCACAATTTATTCACACTTTCAAGTTTAAGAAAGACACAAGAAGAAGTGTATAACTATAACGCTTCTAAAACCAGATCATTTCCAAAAGTACTATAGCAGCAAAAATCATGTAGTTATGTCTGACAGGCAGCAAAAGCGGATAACCTTTTTTCAAAATTCAGAACGCTGCTTACAGTGATGAGTCTATCGATTACCTATTGCCAGTTACCACCATAGTTCCTTACTTTATTCACGAATTTCCATCGGAAAGATGAGCTATTTGCAGTGAACCTTATGGTGAGACCTAAGGTCGAGAGTAGTAGGTAAATGAGCACTGATCATGGTTCCCAGAACACGTTTTGGGGTGTCATTAAAATTTTTTGTATATATATAAAATACTAGGGGCTCTGCCCCTGGACGCTTTGCGTCCCAACCCCGCCTCAGATGGCTGCTTCGCTTCGCTCGCAGTTGAAAAATTCACTAAAGAATCTCGTTAATCTTTGGCTCGTTTGTACATAGGTTTGTAAAATTATGAAACCAGGCTTAAATATATTAACAGTAATTACAAGATTAATTATTATAACCTCAAATACATGCTTTAGAAACGTGAGAGGCTTTCATTACGATTTTAGTCCTAGTTCTACTATATTCTGTCAACTAAAGTTTTGAAACCAAGCCTAAATATAGTAAAAATTATTGCAGGATTAACATAACCTCAATACTATGTTTCCGAAATGAGCCAGGCCTATATTACAAAATTGACTATTCGAATTTATTCATCTTTGAAAAGTTTACCTTTTTTTTGACAAAATAAATTGTTGAATCAGGCCCAATTTATTCTCATTCCAACGTGCTAAAACAGTATAAATTAGCTTGTTTTTTAACAGTAATTAAAAACTATTCAATTAACAGCTGATAAAACAGTATAAATTGGCTTTTTTATAAACAGCTGTTTTGATCGCTTTATTTACTATTTCCTGGTTATTTTGTAACCAACATGGCAACCCATAAGACCCTATGTTAAAATTTTTCAACTTTTAAATTAGATTTTCTCAAAAACTTGCGTTTTTACACGAAATACAACTATATGGGTGTACTTAAAAATCAAAACTACACCTAAATACAAAATTTCTTTGAATTCGTTAGAGCCGTTTTCGAGATCCGCGACAGATACAAAGATAGATACAAGAATTGCTCATTTAAAGTAATAGGATATGTACAAATTTCAAAATTATACGCCTGTAATTGATTACATACATATGTAATTATATGTATGTCGTAATTTTTGTATGAATGTATAAATTTTGTATGTATATATGTATTATATGTTGTTATTTTTGTATGTATGAGTAAATTTTGCATATATATGTACAATTTATTTTGTGTGTGTGTTTGTTCGCACTATAACGGTCGCATTTTAAGTCCGATTTGCTTAAAATTTGGTACACACATGTTGATTGTCTAAGTCACTCAAACGAGTGTGTTAGCCAAACAAATTCAACAATCAGAAGTAACTCTTTTTGAGATTTGTCATACTAAAATTAAACTTTTTAGGGTTTCTAAGTTTTTATTTATTATATTTCGGCGTGTTTTCACCATGTAAGGTTAATATTTTTATATGGGCGACTTTATTATGTAAGGCTTATTTTTACTTTTCTGTTTACCTTTATGAGGTTTATAATCTTTAAACCATGTATGGTTTGTCTTATTTGGGGGCTCCACCAGATCCGACATCAATCTATGCTTGGCTTGAGAGGTCTGACTCACAACTAATTGGTTGAAATAACTTCAGAGATGTGTTTGATGGTTTGAATTAAATGTATAATTAATAATAAAAGATTGTACATGACATATGATTAATTTGATAGCTACACCTTTTCTAAATTAATAACATTTAGAATTTTTATTGAATTTATTGAACAAAGATTGAATTAACATGATGCTTAATGAAAATTGTTCTTAAGAAACGTACAAATTATTTTATATACAATTTCTTATGAAATGTATAAATTTGTCTCTTTCTCTAAATTTTAATTAATGATAAGTTACTGAATTTACTAAACTAACTTCACCATAATATTTTGATAATTATTATGTTTAATGAATAATGTTGTTAAGGGGAACTGTACTAATTAATTGCTATGCAGTCTCCTTAATATCTACTTATATAAAGCTAGACGGTAACACTGATTCATTGACATTAATTATTAGGCACTTCCCATAATCGGACCCCCCTCAACCTTATACTTGAATTAAAGCTCTCGACGAGAAACTTTTGGGAAAATTGCCAGAAGTTAAAATTTTTTAATTTTGGAAGTACCTTTTGGGCGGGAAAGATTTTTAAAATTTTTTAATTTATTTACTTTGAGCGCGTTTTGTAAGAAAACGGTAAGAGATAGCAAAAAATGTTAAACACAAAAGTTGTAGAAAATTTAATTTCAGACCGACGATTTTTCATCAGATTTAAGATTCAATCATCCATTTAGCCACTATTCATCCGAGAAAGGAAGCTTCGCACAACGTTCTTAAAGCTAGACGGTTTCACTAATTCACTGACATTAATTATTAGGCACTTCCCGTAATCGGAACCCCATCAACCTTATACTTGAATTAAAGCTCTTGACGAGAAACTTTTGGGAAAATTGCCAGAATATAACATTTTTAAATTTTGGAAACACCTTTTGGGCGGGAACGATTTTTTTTCGATTTTTTGAATTTTTTCATTTTCCCACTTTGAGCGCATTTAGCAAGAAATCGGTAAGAGATAGCAAAAAATGTTAAATACAAAAGTTGTAGAAAATTAAATTTCAAAGAAGAGATTTTCCGTCAGATTCAAGATCCAATCATCCATTTAGCCACTATTCATCCGAGAAGGGAGGCTCCGGCCAACGTCCTTAAAGCTAGACGATTTTACTGATTCACTGACATTAATTATTAGGCACTTCCCGTAATCGGAACCCCATCAACCTTATACTTGAATTAAAGCTCTTGACGAGAAACTTTTGGGAAAATTGCCAGAATATAACATATTTTAATTTTGGAAACACTTTTTGGGCGGGAACGATTTTTTCGATTTTTTTAAATTTCTTCATTTTCCCATTTTGAGCGCATTTAGCAAGAAAACGGTAAGAGATAGAAACAAATTTTAAATACAAAAGTTGTAGAAAATTTAATTTCAAACTAACGATTTAAGATCCAATCATCCGTTCAGCCGCTATTCACCCGAGAAGGAGCTCCAGCACACAATCCTTCAAATTTCCCATGTTAATCTTATGGAGATAATGTTTAATGAGTTTGAGTCAGTTGCCAAATAAAACAGCTGATTTGATTTATGCTCGGTCACCTATGTACGAGCCAAAGATTAACTAGATTCTATAGCGAATTTTCCAACTGCAAGCGAAACGAAGCAGCCATCTGAGGCCGAAGGCCGAGGTGGGGTTGGGACACGAAGCGTCCAGGGGCAGAGCCCCTAGTTTAATATATAAAACTTATTCTTTATTAAAATAGGCTAAACAAAATACAGTATAGTATAAAATATTTGAAATTAAAAGGTTGTTTATTAAGTTAACATAATTCTTTGTAACACTCATGTCCATGTCACAGAGAAATTAATAAAATAAGAAACGAGTCAGCTGTTTCCAATAGTAACTAAGGGAACAGAGATTTGGTCTAAAGAAAAATAATGACGCAATATATATATAATATTAATCATTTAATTTTTTCATATAATTGCATTTCTTAATGACGCAAATAATTACAGTAGAATCATTTTTTCTTTAATAAACAAATAATAAAATGTAAAAGCAGACTGTAAAAATAGGAAATACAAAAGCAGACTTAAAAAGTATATATTAAAAAATAAGCGTGTGTAAAGGGTGGAGTTGTTCAGAAACTTTGTTTCAACGAGTGGTGCGTTATAGGCAAATAATATGAAGCGGTATTTAAGACTATAAACAGTTCGATAAATAAATGAATAATAATAAAAATAAAAGGAATATAACAACAGTATATGGCACAATGTAATATGAATTAAAAAACTTAATATGATGATGTGTACAGTGATCATGAAAGCAGCTGGAAGAGAGAGAAGGGACCAATCTATGTATATAAAAGAACACAGATGTCACGGAATGCAGAACGTAAGTGGAACGTTGTGAGACGTATTGCTTCTTACTTGGAATGAATCGGAACGTATTTGTAGCAGGGTCTTCTATCAAAATGGCGTAACGAACTGTTTAAGTAACTGGACGGTGGTGGTGAAAAGTCGTCGTAAATGTTATATTTTCCTTAAAACCGCAACAAATGTTGTATTAAACTGAAGTAGAAGTGCTTGAAAGTTGGTGAAAACTTAGAAACTAAAATCTGTTGTGTACTTTTCCTAAAAAGTGAAGTTATAAAAGGCCGCCATGTGACCGGACTAACGCTATGGGAATAAGCTAGCGAAATCAAATAGAGTCAGTGCAAAACAAAGTTAAATTACAAGAACAACTGGTATCGTGAGTAAATATGGCCATTAGTTTTAATTTTTGAAGTCTGCATTTTAGAATTTTGCAATTTTTTGAGAAATAACTTAGCTTCAATTTTCTTAGTTATTGCGTCATACGATAGGTGAACTAGGGCCTAATTGTAACTTGTACATATTTATATATAAATGATTTGTTGTTTGTTTTTTGTAGTCTTGATGTATTTCTTTGTAAATCAGCATTCTTTAATTATGTCAGAGTAAACGAATAGTTGCTGCCACAATGCTTTGAATTTCTTTATATAGCCACGTGTGTCCATTTAGTCAATACTTTAATTAGCCAAGTTCCCGCCCCTAAGAAAATAGAATTAATCAACAAGTATCTTTCAATGATTAGTAATTATAAATAAATATATGCAAACAGAGCATGAGTGAGGTTATATGTGGATTATCGCAAACTATCATGATTATTTTTTTTTATTATTGAGATTATGGGAGTCAAGTGAAGGTGAATTTTAAGGTGAATTTAAGTAAGGTGAGTTTTAAGGTTATAATAATAAGATGAGTTGAAGTAAGGTGAAATATTTAATGTTGTTCTACGTTGAAGTTGGAAGAAAGAGGTTATGGAGAGTTAAGGTGGGTGATGATTATTATTGTGGTGAGGCAATAGGCCTAGGAGGTGCATAAGCAGTTTTTAAGTGGTACATGAGCGACGATTTTTGTTTTTTAAGGTAAATAGGTGAAGGAGGCGTTGAAGAGATATTAATGGTTATTAGATAATCCACATATAGCATTTTTATTTTTTGATTTAAGACATATTTTTTTTATTTTTTGAACTTTTTACCGAAACCCATTTTTTTACAGAGTATAATTAACATTTTATTTTATTTCTTGTAACCATAAGTTACATCTTTGTTCTAAACCCTTAACTTAAACAGCAGTTTCTGACCTTTTAAATTGAATTGGAATCTTCTTTCAATTGCTTACTAGGTATTTAAAAAAATCCTTGGCAGCTAATTCTCTATAAAAAAGACCCGACCAAATTGCTTAATTAGTGTCGCTCTTAAATTATGAATTTATTCTATTACATATATATATATATTTTCCCATTTACTATTTGTAAATGATTTTACTTTAATTAGCTGGACATGATTTCGTTTCTTTAATTGGCTCAACCTCGAGATCTGTCTTAACATAAATTTAAAGGTTTAATTTACTTACATATTTGTGATTTCCCCTTTCACTCACTTTTAAATTGATTTTTAGATTTTCACTTTTTATAACTTTATTTAACACTTTTATTTATTTCACTGACACTAAGCGCTCGTAAAAATGTAACATGGCACCTGTTTTCTCGAATGGGCTCCAAATTTGGTCTTGGGTAGAATCCCATAGATTGATGTGTAGGTTACTTTATTTTACATTGGCTGATGATTACTTATTGATGACTTAATGGGTAATTCTTTTACTTTAGTTAATTTTAATGTTTTAGGTTGAAATATACATTGTGGTGCGAAGCAGGCTTTTAGGTCTTTCCCGTACAAAAGATTTTAAAAGAAGACTTCGCTTTTCACGCTCTTGCCCTACTCCTGCTACGCGTCGTTTTGAGAAACAGTCTTCTTATTGGCTAAAGTTTTTACTCTCATCGCCTATTGAATATTAAAAAAAAATATCTGTCTACTTGTGAATTCTTGACAGAGCATTCCCACATGCTATTCTGCATTGTTCGCCAACGCTATGTGAAATGTAATATGAATCGTTTCACTAGTTTCAGAGCAAGTTGTTCTAATGCCGCTGACTTGATTGAAATGTCTGAGAACGTAACCTAATAGTTTACACGTGTGTTGATAGTATCAGCTGTAATCTTTTAACTGTGTCCAGAGCAAAGATTTCTTCTTAACTAACTTGCTTTTAATATTGGAATTTTTCTATAATTTGTTTTATTTTAATTATTTAAGTCTTTGGGAATATTGGTGTCTACCAATATATCCGTGACAGGTTTTATTTAAATAAATAAACGTAGGAAATTATTCTGCACATTTTGTTTTTTAACACGACCTTATAGCTCGCTTGGTTCCCTCAAAATCGATAAAAATGTAAAAGTACCCGGTCATCTTGTGATCCGACGGCCAAGTTTGTACGCTGTGAGAGAAGAGAAGCGTCCATAACCTGAGGCCGCAACAAGTTTTTCCGCCAAGAGTGGAACGAAGCAATGCGTAAGTCGAACCTGAAGGTTTAGGTGCAAACAAATTCTACTAATATATTTTGTGAGCTATTGAGCGCCTTGGATTAACAAATTTCCCAAATTGTTGGTTGAAACAATAAAAAATATGAATTTGGAAATTCACTAAACTTACGTCAGCGGTTCAGCAGTGTGATCGAATTATTTTGTTTGCGATAATGAATCCACTTAGTTGATTTCAGTCCAGTTAGTTGCGATCGTTACAAAAGTAATAGGGTACAGAAACGTATTACCGTGATCACGGCTTCTACTTGGTAACAGTGTTATTGATCCTATTATGTTATACAACACCCAGCTCTAGAGCCGGCCTTCTGGGGAAGAAACTCTTCACAGTAAATTGAATAGCATACTTTATTATTTCCAGTTTACAATATATACAAACTTAACGCTAATAATATACTTTGGAAATCACTTTTTTGGTATTAGAACTTTAAAACAAGATCGTCTACGTTTACTCGGTTGAACGCTTATTTATTCGTGCGCTAAAGATTTAGTTACGACGTCGGTGTAATGCAGTACTTCGAATAGAACTTCTACCATAATAAGCACTATGATCATCCACTCCAATCGAACGTGATGCCGATCGCTCAAATGCGACGATAACAATTCGACCAGTTCCACACAGTGATTTAATTTTTCGTTCATGACCTGCACATAAGAAAAGATCGTATAATAGTTAGTTTTATTGTACATAGGTAAAAGTTAGTTAATTCAGAAAAACATTAGTTAAATTATAGAATTTTTTCGATATTTAGATTTTTTACATATAAAACTATAAAAAAAGAATTATATCAATTAAAAAAGTATTAAATTATGCTGAATTTTACTAGATAGAGGGTTGAAAGTTTTATCCAAATTTAATGAGAAGTTGTTATCGTAACAAAAACATTTTCTCTTAACCCTAGAACCGGCAGCTTTAACGAAAATGGATTTTTTGGCGTGTGCAAGCATTTATTCAAAAATTCGCCAAAAATAGTAAATTAACCCCAATCCAAAAGTGTTCCATAGCTTTTTTGTAGAGAAAGGTTCAAAGAATTTGTATATGCCAGTAAAAAAATTATAGATGTAAAATTTAGAAAGTTATTAGCTCAAGAAACAAAAAATGTTCAGTTACGAAAAATAAAAGTTCAACTTTAAGTCTACATAAAAAGTAGTAAACATTTTTTGTAATTTTTTCCATAAATGTAAAAAAGTTTCGTCATTTAGTTCTAAATAGCACTGTATAAAAACATTTAACATTTTCAAATTTCTTATTTTGAAAACACGAGATTTTATGTTCTTACTACAAGTCTGCTATCAAAAGTATGCCAAGTTAGAAACGTAATTTACTAATATATGCTGTGCCCAAAAATAAAATAAACAAAGTGTAGAGAATAAATCAAAGAACTGAACTGTATACTTGTAAATTATCTTTTCATAAAAGTGTTTGACTTAGAATTATTTGAATAACAAAAGTTAGAAAAATATAGTAAACTCTCGTCTGTACAAGATGCGTGCGCATCTTACTCGTATGTCTGGCTATGTTGTAAAAGTCCGTTACGCTACAGATTTGAACGTTAGATTAGACCGTATTAGCAGTCACTTTCCCATGGTCCTACACAATAAACTGTTCAAATATAGCATATTTGGTTTACAGGGGAAGTTAGCTTGAAGAATTAATTATCTTTACAAAGATACCAAAATATCTATAAAAAACGATTGAGGTCATACAGATATCACGTGAAATAAATAACGCTATTTATTGGTTGGAAAACTGACCAATTGCAAGGGTCTACAAAACCCCTTCTAACTTCAATACTATTGGTCCGATTTTTGATTGGATGAACGTTTTGGATAGGGGAAATTGTGATGAATCCATCGATACATAGATTTACCTAAGACAACCTACTGGGCGGGTTTTAGAGATTGACAAAAGTTGGGTAATTTCGTTATGTTTTGTATGAATTTTCGGGCGCCTATTGATTTGTAGAAAACTAATAAACTGCAACGATGATTACGTATGTAAATATACGTTTTAGAAAGAAATTGTAAATACAAAAAATAAAGTTTGAAACATTACCTTTCCAATGGTGTTTGTTTTTTTGAGATTGGAAGATTTTTAGTGGGTCAAATATTCAATACAATCACGCGTTACAAATGTGTTGTCATGATCGCACGTTTCGTGCGATCTGCCGGTTCTAGGGTTAATAAATTTAACATAAGTTGAATACATACTCGTGTTCTACGACCAATACTGAAATAATTACAGCTCTGAACGTATAATGTTTCCAACTCATCATGGTCCCAATAAAAGTCCGGAGTGTCCAACAGATCAGACGAGAGGTTAATAGAGTGACGCAGAGCAAACAGTTCACCTGTTTTACGTAGGACTTCTCCACGTGAAATCCTTATCTCTTTGCCAATTTTTAAATCCTTTAAACAAAAATAGAAGTATATTTTTTCTACAAGCATTTATGTTTTTGGTATACAAATTAAACAAAATTTAATCCGTTGTGCGATTTCGTTTACTTGTAATATTTGCTCATGCACCCTATCAGAATTAACTCGAACTAAAATAGATGTTTTATATTACAGCCAACAGATGGCAGAATACAACTGATCAAAATTAGTCGAGCCACAGAGGGTGCGGCTTTCCCATATAAATACAAATATCAAACCGCATACGTTGCGTTGCTACTTTTATTGGCGCATGGGATGGCTGCGGCGTTACTAACCAAGACTTTAAACAGAAATCATTCATAACATCTATGGTTTCTTACTTTAATATTGTTGGTTCTTATTTCCAACAGTTGGCACTACTTAGAAACTGAAACATTTGCTGCTAAATAAACTTTTAAATTTATTCAAACTATACTTTGCTTTTTGATGGGGAAAATCTTGAAATTATGCAATGACATCAATAAACAAATACAATAGGCTTTATTGATTGTAAATACAGTAGAGTACCGATATTTCGAGTTGAATGGGACCGAGAGTACCTTGGATTGTGAAATACACGGAATATGTAGAAGTTAAGATAAAACTGCTATTTATAGTCCTTGTATCTCCGAAAAAATTTAAGTTTTATTAAATTACACTACAGTAGAACTCCAATTATCCGGACTCCAATTATACGAATCGCCAATTATCCGGATCATATTTGAATAAGAACATAGTCAAACGGATGCGAGACTTGGCGGCGCGGAATAGATTTAAGGTGGTAAAACAGCTGACTCTGCCTGGTATGTTAAAAAAATAATGTAATTTACAGTGATTTAGTATTTATTATAAATATATCGTAATGTAAACATTGTCATTGATATTGTTTTTTCATAATAAATATCGTAAATGTTCTCTATTGTGTTTTGTTTATGTTTTTCTCCTAAAAACTGCCTTTTTTCGAAAAAAATCCAATCATCCGGATTTTTGATTATCCGGATCGGGTCCGGTCCCAATTAATCCGGATAATTGGAGTTCTACTGTATTTTGTATTGAACATGTGACCTATACAACCCTGTGATATATAAATCATAATGCAGTATATAAATAAAAAAGAACCCAGAGAATGATCGGTCTATAAAAGTTAAAGTGACGCAAAATTTAGAAGGTCCTTCACTCACACCTCATTATTTTTGTTACAGAAAATAAGTTAACAAAACTTTGTATATTATATCTTGTGTTGCATAACAGGACAAGTTTGTTGACTTGTCTGACCCTCTATGATTTTGGGGGGCTTAGGGGGTAAGGGGTTGACAATTTCAAATATAAAAGTAGGTCATATAATACACCATTGAAAAGCTTATTAAAAGAGAAACAGAATGGCGCAAACTAGAGCTTAGTATCTTGCTTCGTTTCAAAGTAATGCACAACCAAAGTTCTGGAAAATTATATTTTTATTACAACACCAGAGCAGGTTTTTGTCCGCAAAAAAAAAAAAAAAATCCGTTTCAACCTCTTTGTCATATGAGCTTTTCGTTTGTAAAAAGGCAAAACTGAGTGCTATCATGACAAATATCAGAAAAAATGAGGAAGGTATTGCTATCCTATCAGTGCATGAAAAGTGGTGCTTATCAGTTATGCATACAGTAGAGAAAGTCAGGAGCAAAGGTCAAGGGTTGTATTCCCGGTTCCATTTACATTTCTCCCCTAAAGTTACATAGAAAGTCAGATAAATTAGTGGTACCGAACTACATTTATTTATTTTTAAATGTGATTCATCTCAATCTACAGCTTACTTACTCCTAATATTAACAAATTAATAACCTGCTTTGATGTTATAATAAAAATATCATTTTCTAGAACTTTGATTGTCCATTACTTTGAAACGAAGCCAGATACTAAAGCTCTAGTTTACGCCATTTTGTTTCTCTTTTCATAAGCTTTTCAATGGTGTATTACATGGCCTACCTTTACATTTGAAATTGTTAAGCCCCCAAATCATATTGGTTCAGATATGTAAAAAAATTTGTCCTGTTATGCAACACAAGATGTATTCAAAGTTTCGCTAACTTATTTTCAGGAACAAAAATAATGGGGGGGTGGGTTAAAAAGACTTTATGAACACGCTGTATATACGTAATCTAAGTTTTTACAAAAATGTGTAAAGTTGCTTGTTACATGTGTACTTATATGTTATATGATTACTTGCTTACATGTGATATTTCATTTGTTTTAGGAGGTTATCGATTCATAAATTTCATTGGCGATCTAAATATTAATATTTTTCCAAAATGTTTTGCGGCCAAATTTAAATATATTTATGAAATTAAAGGTGAAGTATAATTGTATTACATATTTCTAAATAATATTAATTATAGTTTATCACGCCGCTACCATTATAGTACACTAAAGGGGAAGAGACTATGTGTTTATGTGGTATGTGTTTAGGCCCTATACACAGAAATTGTAGCATAGTATCATAACTTAACGAAACCTAAACTAGATAATGTGCTTATCATAACCATAAAAGGCTATTCTAGCACTACCTGTCGAGTTGGCTGGTAAAGTTTAATACGGGTACAGGTCAACCTATACCGTTTAGTTCAATTTACAATGTTTATACTAATCCCAATATTTTAACTGCAAAACACTAATTATATAATAATAATAATAGTTTTAACACTTATTTAAGAAGAAAAAAGATTTGTTGTCAATTATGATTTATGACGATTTTGTTAATTAAGTTGTTATTACTATTACCCAGATAACAAACAATGTTATTTTTTTCATGTTGGATAACAGACTCAAACTGCGTTATAATAAAAAAATCAGCAGTAACAATAAAAATCGTTCATATTATGAAGAGGGAGCGCCTGATCACTAACCAAATTATTGAAGAAGTGTGTAAGTACAAAACATACCATATATTATTATTAAATGTTTCAAAATGTACGAAGGAAGATAAAAATGCTGACCGAAGTGAGATCACAGAACATTCCATTATTCGCCATAGATTATGCGACCATATGTTATGCATTGACAGCAGCCATAGATACATCGATAGTGGCCATATATATACTTTGTCAGCGACCATAGATACATTGACAGGAGAGGGCACGCAATTCATAGACCACGCATCAGTGCCGGTTGATGAATGTTTTTATTACTTCGGCTCGCATTAGAATATCGAGTATTGAAATCATGCGGTAATTTTGTGTGTGTCTGTAAACACGATATAAGCCCACACAGACGTCGTAGAAAACCGATTGTTTCAAAATCTTCGTAATTTTATCGCGGAGAGTTGAAAAGCGTTTGAGCTTTCTAGCACGAGTCGTAGAGCGTCGGGATCACGCGTTTGGGTCAAAATTTTGAAAATATTATGTAAAAATTATGAAAATGCAGTGTGAGGTATCGTTTTATATGTTTTTGGGTTCGGGAAAACCGATTTTGACAGTTAAAAAGTTGTAGCGCGTCAGGATCATGTTTTTACACCAAAATTTTGAAAATTCAGTGTGGGGTATCGTTATATATGTTTTTGGGTACGGGAAACCCGATATTGACAGTTAAAAAGTCGTAGCACTTATTAAATTTTGTAAACTTATTGTTTTGTTTTTATTTGATTTTACTTGCTGGCCTATTACGTCTGTAGCATATATTCAATGATTTTTCTGTTAATATAATAATTAAAGTTCTTATTTCAAACATTTTCTATTTTACAAATTTGCTACATATATAGAAATCATTCATAACATCCATGGTTTAATATTGTCGGTTCTTATTTCCAACAGGTGGCACTGATTAGAAACTGAAACATTTGCTGCTGGATAAACTTTTAAATTTATTCAAACTGTACTTTGGTTTTGACGGCGAAAATCTTGAAATTATAGGCAGTCAGAAAATTGGCACAAGCCTAGTTTATGAACGGCTCATTATTTTTACTTATGCAGTGACATCGACAAACAAATAAAATAGGCTTTATTGATTGTAAATAGTTCAAAAAGTGCCACGCCTACAGAATAGTTGTAAAGTTTATTATTTAAGGTTGTGCGCTTACTGGTTGCTTTCATTATTTTTATAATAATCAGGTAACATTGTGCGATTAAATTAAAATATGTAAGATCAAAGCATATATTTTAACCGCCAGGCCAACGCAAAACAAACGCAATTCAATAAATTGTTTTATAAATTTTGTTCAGAAGCCCACTGCAGTACTTATTATAAATATGCCAACTGGCCAGTTTCTTAAACGAAAATTTCCCGATGCGTAAAAATGCAAAACTAACAATATTTTATGAAAGGTTTATTGGTAATCCACTGTCTTTACACCCGGTACCTATTGGGCAATACAGGGTTGTGCTATACATACATTTCAAATTGCAAGATAAAAATATTTTTTGAATGGCTATCACAATCTCGAATATACCATTATCATAATACGATCTCCATAACCATCCATAGATCATCCTGTTGGAGTCCTTTACGTTTACGAACTCTCAAAAGTTCCCTAAGGTAGGTTTACCGTAACAATTTCAAGAACTTCGAGGTGGCTATAGGACACTTCGGCGAATCATCGAACACAATTTAAATCGGTTTTAACAGTTAGTGAAGTGAAACTTACTCAATAGACGGATACTATTTAGATCAACTTAAAACTCAATAAAGGTACATAAGTGAAGTGGAAATTGTGTTTTGTGATGCGCGTGAAATAAGCAAAGAAATTTGGTTCTAGTACTTGACCTGCCGTTAGTACTGCGAATTCTATTGATTAGTTCAATCTGTCAGTGGTGTTATGTTGTTGTGTCTGTTTCAAGGCTTTGCTGCTGCTTATGCGGCACCACCGAAGATGATATTGTGCTGCGGCAGTCAGCGGAGGAGAAAGGTGAACTTTGTACAATCTACAAGCAGGAGTCGCTCACAGAGATGCTGCATGAAAGTAGCAGTGCAGCGGTTAAGCCTAACCATAATCTCTTGGCTTCCGATGTTCTAATTTATTAAACATTTTTAATATTCTTAAAGCTTTTTTCTGAAGAATCCATGTTTTACGCAAACCTATTACATTTCTACAGATGTGATGCACATATCTTAGGATACCTTCAAAGAAAGCAAAGTATGACATTTTTTAATATTTCAAAGTTACTTGACACTTTATAAATCGCCCTCTCAACATAATCTATATACACTGACCAGGAGAGGATACGATCAATTTTCATACCAAGTAAAGTTACAACCTATAGACAGCGTAATAACTACATTAAAGTGGTTAAAGGTTTTTGAGTTTTTCTTCATTTAAAATAGTAAATTTATCTCAAAAACCATTCATTTGCTTCTTTGAAACTCTAGTTGCTGCATTGTCCGATTGAAAAATGTCTTTGTGACTTACAAGTAGAGCAGTGCTGTCCATGTACATTATTGAGCAACAGGAAACATTTACACAGGGTGTCCACTGAACCATTAAAAAAAAAAAATCATGAGTAATTCCAGGTTTATTTCCCAAAATTTCCAGTTCCAAAATTAGGATCACAAAATATGAAATTTAATAGTTGTAAAGGTTCATAGGTCCCATTTCATTCATTTTTGTCCCAATATTTTAAAAATGTTAACCCAAAAACGTAAACCCCGACGCGCTACGAATTTGTAATTCTCAAAATCGGGTTTCCCATACCCAAAAATATGTGAAATGTTTGCCCACACTGTATTTTTTCAAAATTTTGACCCAAAAATGTGAACCCGACGGGCTACGACTCACGCTACGCAATAGCTCAAAAGCTATTCAACTCTCCGCAGTAAAATTTGGCACCACGATATTTTCTATGATGTCTGTGAGTGCATATATCGTATTAACGGACAGATGCATGCATGATTTCAAAACTTTGAAATTTTAATGCCAGCCGAAGTAAATCTAGTAAAACAAATACAATTTAGTTTTCCATAAGTGTATTTCGAATCAACTGGTAATAATATTTAGGTGTGCAGCTAATAATCAGACATCGGAAGTAATTAAAGTATTTACCATTTATTAAAACAGCCACATCAAATAACAGAACCTCTAAACACATGCTAAAGTTTTTATCGTGTAATACGTATCGGGTCTCATCGCGGTAAAAACACCAGTTTCAGAATAACAGTAGGGTTGGCGATAGTATCGATAGCCATCACTATCGATAGTCATTGAACTTCAAGACCAACGTTACGTTACACAATAATCGGCCGAGCTGGCGCGTGGTTAGCGACGGCCGGCCGGTGACTTCGTTGTGTGTTCACAATATTTTGAAATTTCAAGGTTTATAAAAAAAATCACGCATAATCCACGGAATTTTTCCCAGTAGTAAAAAATCACGCATAATTCCCGGTTTTCCAGATTGGTGGACACCCTGTTACACTTAAATCATTTATTAAAATCTAAATTAACATTGCACCCAACACCGGAGTAGCTATTGTATGTCAGTTAGTAGAGGTGGAGGGGAAGTAATGATGTCACCCCTAACTTCCCCCACTCCATCCTATAAGTCTTGCATCACGTGGCTATTATTTGTTTCGTGTTTTAATATATTTGATTCTAAACCCAGTTCATATCCTCGCCAATGAAAATATATTTTATCTAAAAGTGTGTACATAAATCCATAAGAGTAATTTTGTTTTTTTATCAGGAATGGCGATGTTGCTAGATGAGGTGAAAAAACCAACCTTTGGAAGGAAGCGGTTCGGGGCAGTTGGTAAGTGTTCGTAGCAAAAATATTTCTGTAAGACCAATAAAATTAGATACAACATACGCTTAGAACCTCTTCAGTCATTTCCAGTGCCTTCCCGTAAAACGTCCCTGGGCTTCCGATGTCGGGTTTAGGGCGGGGGGAGGGGGGGTTGAAATATGTAAATAAAAAACACGAGACTTCTGTGTGGGGTAACGTTTTATATGTTTTTGGGTACGGGAAAACCGATTTTGACGGTTAAAAAGTCGTAGCGCGTCGGGATCACGTTTTTAGATCAAAATTTTGAAAATTCAGTGTAGGGTATCGTTATATATGTTTTTGGGTACGGGAAAACCGATTTTGACAGTTACAAAGTCGTAGCACTTATTTTTTAACTAAATGTAACAAATAAAAAGTTATTTTTAACTGTTATTGTCTTTCAATTCGTGTGTTTTCAAAAAGTGTTTTCACTAGTTTTAGTTGTACTAACGACTTTGCGAGTAGTATTCTTAAGACATCAGAAACCTTAATAGTCTAAATTACCCGTAGGTAGATCACTTGGCGTGAAAATAGAAGTTATTATTTTACACGTATATTACATTCAGTGACGCGAAGGGTTCCACAATGGAAAAGTAGGATCTCGACACTTAAGTTTTAGTAAACTTACTTATTGTTTTGTTTTTATTTGATTTTACTTGCTGGCCTATTACGTCTGCAGCATATATTCAATAATTTTGTTCTGTTGTTAATATAATAGTTAAAGTTCTCATTTCAACATTTTTTTATTGTACAAATTTGATAGATATATTTTCATTGTCCAATCATCCATCTATTTGTTTTACATTTTGTGCAGTAGGTACAGTGCCTGCATGATTACAATTGCTTTACGTATTTTAGTTTGATGCGGGCCTATAGTTTCTGTTAGAGCTAATGGCCAACTAAAGGTAACGTTTGTTTTGTTTTATTTTACAGGGGACAGATACAAAGTTTATACTTCTGAAGATTTCACCGAAACTATACAATTCAGTAAGTGCTATCTATGATAGATACCAACAATACCTATAGGCCTAATACAAGAACTTACAAGCCTGTACAAACTTAATGTATATATTTTAGTTTTGTATTTCGTATATTAGCATCGTGTTGTGATGTGTTTTTATATATTCACCAATATTCCAGAATTAGATAAAATATAATTTTCAAATTACTTTAAAAAGTTTACTATTAATTTGCCCTCATGAAACAGAATATGAAAAACTGAGGTGTGTTATACATATAATATATATATATATTATTTGTTTGAAAATGACCAACAGAGGCCTAGCGTTACACAACTTTTAAACAGCTCTATACCCAAACAAAGCCTTTAATTCTATTTCTCTTTTCATAAGCTTTTCAATGGTGTATTACATGGCCTACCTTTATATTTGAAATTGTTAAGCCCCCTACGCCTCAAATCATATTGGTTCAGATATGTCAAAAAATTTGTCCTGTTATGCAAACACAAGATTGTACAAAGTTTTGTTAACTTATTTTCAGGAACAAAAATAATGGGGGGGGGGGGGGGGGGGGGGTGGTGGTTAAAAGGCCTTTATGAACACGCTGTATATACGTAATCTAAGTTTTTACAAAAATGTGTAAAGTTAATTGTTACATGTGTACTTATATGATTACTTGTTTACATGTGATATTTCATTTGTTTTAGGTGGGTATCGCTTTATTAAATTCATCGGAAGCCTAAGTTGTAATTTCTTTCTTACCTGCTACGCAGCAAAATTCCTATTTATTTACGAAATTAAAGATGAAGTGTTAATTGTATTGAATATTTCTTAATAAAATTAATCATAGTTTTATTAGTTGCATGGCCAGCTTAAATAGCCTACACTACCATTATAATACACTAAAGGGGAAGAGACTGTATGTGTTTAGGCCCTATTCACAGACATTGTAGCATAGTATCATAACTTAACGAAACCTTAACTGGATAATATGCTTGTCATAATCAGCTATTCATATCGGTTGCATTTATACAATTCTGTAGAATCATTTTTAATCACTGCTAAACACAAAAGGTAACTAATTTACACACACTTAAGAAGTAGTCAGTGATTTTTTTCTGACGAAGAGCACTGAATCGATTTGAGGATGCAATGTTCCGCCATCACCGCACGAACATAACATCATTTAGTGTTGATGAAGCGTGTTGTTCGACGTAGCGTAAGTGTAGGTTAACACCGTATTTTCCCTTCCGTTGTGTTTTGGTTAACGGACATCGACAACACATTAATCCCAATGGGCCTGTTGGAATTATCCGGTTTTGTATCCTTCAAGTTTTTCATCTATTTTGTGGGAAGAGAGCTACCGCAACAAGTGTCCGTCAGAAAGAAAGAAGGATCAGATACAACAGCTAAGCACCAGTAGTGTTGTTAGCACCTGCCGGTTGCGTTCATACATTTTCACCCTCCGTTTTTGTTATTTCGAAGGAATTTTATTTTTTTCTCAATAATTTTTCAAGAAGATGCGGTACTAACGGACAGACTGCGGAGTGACAAAACGGACAATTCGAACAACCTGCCCTTTCCCTTCTAGAAGAAAACGGAATCGTAACGCAAAGGAAGAAAAAAACGGATGGTGTAAACCTACACTTAGGCGGGGTCAAGAGGATTTGCCGCATCTACGAGTGATACGAGTTCAGTTTGAACATTCACGAGCAGATCAACGCTGTATAAAGCTGACACGAGCAGATAGCCTCCCACATAATTTACGCCTTAAAAAGAGAAAGCAACCGACGACTCCAGCTCTTCACCATACAGCCGTATCTAAACAGTGCAATTTATAGCAGCCGAGTGCTTTGACATTGCCTCATTTAAAACCATTTTATAAATCCATCTTTTGTAATTGAGAGCTGAAAAAAACAAACTGAAGTTTTTTTATAAAATTGCGGGTCTGGCTTGCGATTCACTATAAGTATACATTTTTTATGCGTAAGGAAAAAAGTTTAAACTTGGTGTCTAAAAAATATTAATTACGTGACAAATGGATGGGATTTAAAAAAATATGAACCGCAAAACGGATCCATATTGTGACTGTGGTTAAAATGAGACCTTGAAAAAAATTTATGATAAAAAACAAATAAAATAAATGGTTTTAAATTGATATTGCTCTTACTGGATAAAACTCCAAGGTGGCTGACACTACAACAGATCCTTAACAAGTCAATACGTTGATATTATTCATGAAATACGCCTATTCTGAATTCCCGCTAAACCGGACAGTGTTTGGTCCCAATTAGCTTGGTATAGCGCGACTCTACTGTAGTGATATCTTACTAACTTATTAAGTGTCTTCATAGGCGTAACCAGGGGGGAGGGGGTTTGGGGGTTATAACCCTCCCCCACATTGTAAAAAAATATTTTGAACTTTGTTTACATTAAAATACACTCTTAAGAGTAACTTGTTTTCAACACCTATGCAAATGTCAAGCTACAATAAATGATCAATATAATATTGCTAACATTATCTTTGGTCAAGTTGGGCACTGGCACTTTATTTTATATAGATGCAGTGTAGTGTATCAAAGTATAGTGTTCTAGAGGCAGCACATGGAGTTTTTTCCGCCACGGATTATTTGCCGTCGCCGTCATACAGTGGCACGAAGGAGAATATTAGAGCACACATATTGGTCGGAAAAATAAACAATCGGTTTATTTACCGCTGACGTTAGCTGTGCAGCCGCTAGCTGCCACTACAATCGACGGATTTTCCACCGTCTCCGCCGAAACAGTGGCGAACGTTACTAATTTTACGTGCCAATTTTCTTTATATTAGTATTTTTTTCGTAGAATACTATCCTTCAGCTGCATGTAGAAACCAACTTTCTTAAATAATTGAAAAATGTTTCTTCTAGTTCCTCATATCAAGAAACATAGAGTGTAGAATGCTCCAAAATCTTTTCTTCTTTTATTTATTGATTGGATGAACCCAAATATGTATATTTATTTGCTTCCTTTTCAATCGGCGACGGAATAACAATAAAGTGAGAGTTGCTCTCTGTTTATATCAATAAAACATTAAAAGAAATAATATATTACATAAAACACTTCGTGATTGATGTACTAGACCCTTCAGTGTAACGAATCCCAATAAGAATTTTAGACGGCGCGGTGTCGGAAATTTTACCCCGTGCACACTTAAAATTTTATGATAATCCGCAGCCGACAAAAAACCGCTGTGTGTGTTCCAGGCCTATGGGGTTAGAGGCAGCGCACTGAAAGATTTGGCGGGGGATGAGTCATGGTTGCTATTCTAAAATGGGCCTGAATCACAATTATTTGAAGTCGAAAAGTATACATACCTATATCATTTTAAAGTACTTTTGGGAAGTCTAAATCATGTTATTTTGCATCTTAATTTTTAAAAATTGTCCATGCCCCCCCCCCCCCCCCGTTGTTGTAACCCCCTCCATATGGTCGTCCTGGTTACGCCTATGAGTGTCTTTAATACCAAAAATTTTATTTATAAAACAGGTAGTAAATCAATCAAATTATATTGGTGAGCAAATAAATTTTTTAGGGAATTATTAAATATTTAATTAAACACAGTAATATTATAACAGTTCAATATTTAATACTATCTATGTTACTGTACCAACCACCAAGCAATTGCAAATTACACATTTATAACAAAAGAAATAACTAATTGGTTTTTTTAATCCAGCTACCAGTACAGATTTGCATTGAATATTTAATTAATTGATACCAAGATACCCAAATTCGAAAACATTTAATAATAAAACTAACATTTTTAGAAACAGTAGAAAAAGGTTTCAAGATCATATCATGGCAAGTGCATTGGAACAAGCTGCCACAATCACTCCCGTAACTTGCCGATAATGGGTTTTACATATCAGAATACATAGTTTTCTTATTGTTTAATTTAGAAGTTCATCTTACCTTTAATGTTTATTTTCTAAATAAAAAATTGTATTAATATATGATTTTAAATAGTTATTTTTAACTATTTTCCTTAGAAATTTTATTTTTCCTTGACCTTTACCCTGATTTTTTCAGAAAAGTAAAATTCCCTGACTTTTCCCTGTCGCTAGACACCCTGTAAAACTTATAATTTTGTTAAAGTAAGCCTAGCTTGAAGTAAAAATTATTACAATTTAAAAAATAGTAAACAACAACAAAATCTTAACTGTACCTCAGTAACAAACTCCATACCATCAATATACCTATCCAGCATTGCCTCCCAGATGCCCAGCTTGATAGACAGAGCCATTGCATTGGAGAATGTAAACCTGTCCAAGTATAAGTCTAAATTAGCTCTCTCGGCTCCATCGCAGAGGCATAGGTGGCCTCCTTGTAAATAACTCCTTTTACTGGAAGACAAAAAATTTATTTATACATGCAAGTGTAATGAAACCACATAACTCCTTCGTAAACCTACACATGAAATAATTTTTTCACCACACTACGATGTTTTCAGCTATTTTCAAAACGTCATTTGGAGGCCGAAAGTAGCTCTTTTCTGCCCTAGGGCTGTAAAGTCAGCTGTTCGTTTATTCAATTAAAATATGAACGTATATCTCAACACAATTTCGTTATGAAATAGGCCCATATGGCAAATGATTCAATAGGTATTGCCGACAGACTAGTGGCACACACATAATTGTTATTTTCACCGTTGCCTAGCAACCAGTTATTATTGTTGCTGCTTATAGGAGCCATAACCTCAAAGTTGTATTGTGTTATTTCCTTTTTGTACTGTGCATTTTTAACGTTAATATGTTAATATTTTTAATGTTATTGTGTAGTGTGGTGAAAAATAGCGTTCGCACCACGGCCGTAAGGGTTTTGCAGCTCTCGATCGTTTCAAGTTTTCGACTCCGTCTCGAACTTGAAACACGATCTCAAGACTGTAAAACCTCATTTTCGGCCCTAGGTGCGAAATATACTATTGCGTTTTAGTCAATGGTAGCTTGTAACGTCTTTTATTTGATCAAAGAAATATACACCAAATCAGAACATAAATCATAGATGTGGATTATTTAAAATGAAAGCTTAGTTTAGGACTAGGGGATCTGCCCCAACCCCGCCTCGGCCTACAGCCTCAGATGGCTGCTTCGCTTTACTCACCGTTGGAAAATTTGCTAAAGAATCTCGTTAATCTTTGGCTCGTTTGTACATAGGTGACCGAGCACAAATCAGCTGTTTTATTTGGCAGCTGACTCAAACTCATTAAACATTAGCTCCATAAGATTAACATGGGAAATTTGAAGGATTGTTTGCCGGAGCTTCTTCTCGGGTTAATAGCGGCTAAAGGGATGATTGGATCTTGAATTTGACGGAAAACCTCTGCTTTGAAATTTAATTTTCTACAACTTTTGTATTTAAAATTTTTTGCTATCTCTTACAGTTTTCTTACTAAATGCGCTCAAAGTGGGAAAATGAAGAAATTGAAAAAATCGAAAAATCTTTCCTGCCCAAAAGGTGCTTCCAAAATTTATTAATGTTAAATTCTGGCAATTTTTCCAAAAGTTTCTCGTCGAGAGCTTTAATTCAAGTATGACGTCGAGGGGGGTACGATTATGGGAAGTGCCTAATAATTAATGTCAGTGAATCAGTGAAATCATCTAGCTTTAAGGACTTTGAGCGGAGCCTCCCTTCTCGGATGAATAGTGGCTAAATGGATGATTGGATCTTGAATCTGACGGAAAATCTCATTTTTGAAATTAAATTTTCTACAACTTTTGTATTTTACATTTTTTGCCATCTCTTACCGTTTTCTTACTAAATGCGCTCAAAGTAGGAAAATGAAGAAATTGAAAAAATTGAAAAAATCTTTCCCGCCCAAAAGGTGCTTCCAAAATTAAAAAATTTTAAATTCTGGCAATTTTCCCTAAAGTTTCTTGTCGAGAGCTTTAATTCAAGTATGAGGTCGAGGGGTCTACGATTACGGGAAGTGCCTAATAATTAATGCCAGTGAATCAGTGTTCCCGTCTACCTTTATATAAGTAGATGAGAGTTTAACATAGCTTCATTAATGTAAGCATAGATAAAGAACAGTGGAAGGGAACAGATAAAAGGTAAAAGTGATCCCAGTAAACATAACCCATAGCGCCAAAAAACAGTAAAGAAAACTAAGGACATAGAACGAACAATAAAGTACGCATAGAGCATACAGTTTAATGATCATGAAAGAAAAAAACTTCCGTCTAGACGGATAGCGAGATAGAAGTGTCTTGGTTGCCTTCTTCTACGTGCCCAACCAATAGAGATTTGTTCATGTTATTAAATTTAACAGCAAGCGACATCCACAGTAACTTTAAGGGTAGCACGTAGGTATGTAAAATACAAAAACTATCAGGCAATGGGCTTTTGCCAATTTTTTATAAACAAAAATAATAAATTAGTACTTTTTTAAGCTTTTGTTGATATTATAAAATGTTATGAATCACAATACTTCCAATGGGACATTTGTAGAGAATTAAAAGACCAACAAAATATTTTTTTATAGAACCCAATCGGACCATTTTCCACCAAGAAAGGTATTGAAAACGCTTAAAAATTACTATTTAAAAAAATTCATATTTTTTTAAATTTACAATTTAATGGCAGATCTTTAAAGCTTGATACGCGCACCCTGCCGTTCTCTTCTCCTCCGCTGCTGGTTCCCCCACTACCACTGCCTCTATCACCGTCGGTCGCAAATTTAAGTGTTTCGCGCTATGTTCGGACGCATTTTTATCATACTTTAACAACATTATTCAAAAATCGAAGATATAAATACGACTTGTAGGTTTTAATGTATACTTTCAGAATCCATTTGGTAAATATAAATCTGGCCACTCAGGTTAATGGGCGCATTATGTAAGATAATGACCTAATTTGTTTCTACTGTAATTTGTGGAAAAACTATTTATGCGACTAATTTCATCTACCGCCTGTTTGAAGTACACATAATAACAAAATTTAATTGGGTGTGCTTAAAACCACACGTTGGAAGTGATAACTTTTATGACTACGGGAATTTTTAAGTCGCTAAATAAAATGTGTACTTTTATAAGGATTATAAAACTGTAGGCCTATTTGTTAAAATTATTTTTTAAATCCGTTACTATACATTTAAAGAAAGGTAAAAATATTATATTTTAATTACTTTTTATTTCATATTGATAGATCAAATGATTTAGAAGTTGTTAATATTATAGTGAAGAATTTAATCATCAAATATGTTATACAAAGATGTACGAATGTTTCCGAAGTTAATAAGTAGCTATCTCTTCTTTAAATTTGAGTAAACGAATTATAACGATAATTATTTGATAATAATGATAAAAGGTTGTTTTTATATACAGTTTATAACCTCAAAACAAATCTTATAACGTATTATAGGCTACATTAGTTCTTTAACTCATATTTAAAAAAAGCGTGACGCGAGATCTCGTGAGAAATCTGGCATGATGCGAGATCTCGCGGGATATCTGGCGTGACGCGAGATTTCGAAAACATAGCCAAGTCGAAAGTGCCCAACGGGCCAATAGAAGTTATCACTTCAACAATTATTTTCCGAAAGATCTGTCCTTAATATTTTAAATTAGCAAAGATTTGAGTTTTTGAAAATTAATAATGCTTAAGCATTTTTCCTGTTTTTTTCTGTGGAAAATGGTCCGATTGAGGTCTATAAAAAACATTTTGTAGAGTTTTTAATTCTCTACAAATTTCCCATTGGAAGTATCGTGATCCATTCATAAAATTTTATAATATCAACGAAAACCCACAAAAGTCCTAATTTATTGTTATTTTTGTTTATAAAAAATGCACATAAGCTCATTGCCTGATAGTTTTTGTATTTTACAATACCCTTAACCCTTTCCCCGGTATTCATAATTGACACCAAGTGCCTCATATTAGACCTATTAAATGGCCAAATTTGTCACTTATATTCAGTTAATGTTCAAACTACGATAACTAATTAACTACTTATTCAATATACATGAAATGTTTACCATATCTTAATATTATATTGGTATATACAAAATTTGTGTATTTACCTAACTAATGCAGCACTGAAATTTTTTTTTAAGTCCAAATAAAAACAAATTGAAAAATAAGTTCACTCACAGTTATAACTTTTACAAAAATGTTAGGAGACACTTTATATTTATTAGGCCATAAACTGTCTGTTTTATTTGTGTTCAATTACTACAAAACTACATTTAATAAATCAAAAAATTTATCATGTTTTTTTAAATTCAGTCTAGCCATGTTTTACGTGACTCTTGGTTTACAAAAGTTGTGCTACAGATGATTATAAACACAGATCTAAAATTTTTAACAGCTGAAAGAAATAACAAATGGTATACAACATACTGTAAAATGTTCTCTGAACACGTTTCTGAAGTTAGTTTTAAAATATTCCAACAGATGGCGCAGTTATACGCATTTAAAGTTCTACTATGGATTAGTACGGAAACCCGGGCAGTGAAAAATAAATCACTACGAGTTACTACGGAATACCGGGGAAAGGGTTAAAGTCACGGTGAGTGTCGCTTGCTATTAAATTTAGCCTTTTATTTTACTCTATTGACTGGTTGAAGTCAGAAGGTAGTGTGTTGATGTAGCTCAAAAGATTTTTGGACAAAGGTTGTTGGAGGTAAATAGTATGTTTAGAATCAACGTTGAAATTTATCAGCGATACAAAACAGCAAAACAGAATTGATGTAAATCGAATGATTAAGAAGATTTCAAGAGATACATTTTCTCCTCTGGCTACACAAGGAAGCAAACTTCTACCTTAACCCATTCGCTTAAAGTTTTTTTAATACCAGACTGGGCTAAAAAAACGATTTTTTCTGGAAGTTTTCACATAGTCTATACTAATATTATAAAGAGGTAAAGTTTGTTTGTTTAATCTCTGGCACTACTGAACCGATTGAAAAAATAGTTTTACTAATAAATAGCTACACTATCCCTGAGTAACATAGGCTATAATTAATTTCGATAAAAACCTTTTTTTATTTCAATATTTGTAAATTTAGTCGGAAAAAATTGTAAGGTTAAGTCTAGAATGATAAATCAACACATGTATTTACATTTATTACCATAGCAACCAATTGAATAAAATAACAGATAATATAGATGTTTGCTTCAATATTTCCATTAACAGCTGATTTCAAAATTTGAAGCAATTATTTTTGTATTTCTAGCTTTTAGGTTAGGGGTTTAAAGTGTTGACCTGAGCTTTGCTGGTTCTTTTAACTATTATTAACTGCTGTTATAAAATATAAGAAATAATTTGGTTTGAACATTTAACATTATTTACCATCTTAGTTTTGACGTTATTATTAATACTACAACTTTATTATAAATAAAACATAACGTATGTTTTTAGAAGGTTCCATTGGGGGTTGGCGTGCGAAGCACGCAGGGGTCTCCCCTAGTTTACTATATTTTTATTTCTACACAGAATTTGGTATTTTTGTATAAAATGTTGTTATTTTTCTAATCAGAATTGACTGTATGTTTGAAAAAAAGTACATTATATTTCTAAAGACTCAAATTTATTATTAAATGACACTATCTGAAAAAAAGATAACAGATAGTGTCTTATTATGAAAGACACTTTCATCCAATAATTCCTTTCCTTACTCATCAACAAATAAAAAGTTACTCATTTTATTATAAAACAAAATTTTGCAATTGAATAATTGAGTTCAAAATAATCAAAACATGTTGTAAGATGACAGTGTAAATAAACAAAAAACAGTCAGCTGTCAACACAGAGTTTGCGTCATCAGCTGGTATTTTGAAATTTTCAGCCAATCGTTTTTGCCGATTGGGCAGGCCATGGAAGATGAAAATACAACCAAAAGAAAGCCTGAAGCTTGTAGAACTACAGTGACTAGATAGAGACAGTGTGGCCAAGTGAGGTCTTGTTTCCTATTGGTCGGCAGCCATGTTTATCCTAAATTCTTATCTGTTTCTATTATATTTGTTAAAATTTTTGCACGAAAAAAACAGAATACACTTTTTAAGAAGAAACACAGTTTTTATTATTTAATTTCACTATAAATATCAAACTGTAACAATTAAATTGCTTGTTTTCCGCTTTATAAAAAAAAACAAAGAGGTCATTTCTCTTATAATTACAAAGAGATATAACACTAATCTTTACATTATAATTCTGAGCAGATGACATTACTTTTAGGAAAAACATGGCGGCCACTTTCATATGGCCACACTGTCTCTATCTAGTCACTGTATGTAGAACAAGATGCATATGCGATCTGTTGGATATTTTAGGAACTAACTTGGCTAATACAGGATTGGACGGAGGTTCGCCGTCATTTCACACAATGGCAACCGAGAGCGGGACGGCGGATCGCCGTCATTATAAGCGAATGGGTTAAAGGGTAATCAACTCTTCAAGAATGAACAGTGGGGATCAAAACAATAAATAACTTTCTATCTACCAGCTGGTAAGTGGTATGTAATTAATGACTTATTTTTGATTTAGTAGAGTTCCACTAATCCTAACTAATTGGGACCGAACACGGTTTAGCGGGAATTCAGAATAGGCGGATTTCATGAATAACATCAACGTATTGACTTCTTAAGGCACATTCTTGACGCGGCAAATTCTCTTTGACTTTGCCTTATGCTACGTCGAACAACACTCTTCAGGTTGTTCAAACTGTCTGTCAGTACCCATCGTCTTGAAAAAAGATCGAGAAAAAACTAAAATTCCTTTTAGATAACGAAAACTGAGAAGAAAAACGGATGAACGCAACCTAAAGTTGATCAACTACTATTGATTAACTGTTGTATCTATTCCGTCCTTCTTTCTAAAGGATCCAGTACCCGTTTCACCGGAAGCTTGTGTATCGATAGCTTCCTTCCCGCAAAACGGATGGAAAACGTGAAGGAAACAAAACCGGACAATTCCAACAGGCCCGTTGGGATTAATGTGTTGTCAATTTCCGTTGACCAAAACGCAACGCAAAGGAAGGGAAAAACGGATGGTGTACACTTAAGTGTGTGTAAATTAGTTATTTTTTATGAATAAAAATGATTCTACAGAATTGTATAAATGGAGCCGACATGTATCTGCGAGTAACTACCTTTCATCCCAATTTGGTTTCAGGCGTTCACCTAGCTTAGGTTCTATGTATGTTCGGAATAGCTGGAGTCTACTGTATATGCTCTCATAAAAAATAATAATTACTCAATAACTTTTCTGAATTTGTCTCTCTTTGTAAAATATACTATTTTTGTTTAAATGTTTAAAATAAATGTGAACTATGTTATTCTTAAAGCAATCTATGTTTATTCTTGATTAAGCCTAATTTACTACCGAATACCTTCCAGTCCGAACGGACACAACCCCGAGAACAAAATTAACCTATATTATTAAACTAGCTGACTCGTACGGCATTGCCCGTGGTGGTTGGTATTTTCAGTCTTTTTAACGTAATTGCATTCTTTTTAAGTGTTAAGTCAGTGAGTGATATTTGGCTTATATATATATAGATCTTAAATAATAAAAGCACTATTGTCATAATAATAAAAGATCTGAAATTATGATTTTAATAACTTTGATCCCCCCAAACCCCTCCTAAAATTTCGAAATTTTTCAACCCTTTCTTAGTGAGCACCTATGGCCCTAGAGGAAGCTACATACCAACAATATTTCAATATTTCATTCCAATCCGTTCGGTAGTTTTGAAGAAATCGTGATTTAATAACTTTGATCACCCCAAACCCTCTTTAAAATTTTGAATTTTTTCAAACCTTTTCTTAGTAAGCACCTATAGCCCTAGAGGAAGCTACATACCAAATTTCATTCCAATCCGTTTGGTAGTTTTGAAGAAATCATTTTTTAATAACTTTGATCCCTCCAAACCCCCCTAAAATTTCTAATTTTTCAAACCCTTTCTTAGTGAGCATCTATGGCCCTAGAGGAAGCTACATACCAAATTTCATTTCAATCCGTTTGGTAGTTTTTGACAAATCGTGGTGAGTGAGTCAGTGAGTGAGTGGTATTTCGCTTTTATATATATAGATTTATTGTTTGTAAAAAAGGTTACAATATAGCGCTGCAAACTTGAGGCATTTTAATTTAACAAAATTCACAATTAAATTAATTTTATTTTCTGCAACCGATAGGTTACAAGCTTGTGCTAACTTAAAGGGCTCACAATTTCTAAGAAAATAGATGACCTACGCAATGGCACACGCATTACATCAGTCCGATCTTTTAATATGAATTAAGTGTGTTCTTCATCAAGCGTAAAATATACACTTTGTACTAATGGTTTCGGATGCTGTTTATGGACTTAAAAAGTAGTTAAACCATTTAACCACATCAGCTTGTCACATTTACCGTGCTTAATTTTTATTGAGAAATATACTTACTTGGACGGTTCATACGTGAATGTCATGTTGTCCCTTTCAACTTGCACTAAAGATTTGTCGTAGCTTTTTATTTCAAACTTGTTGATGAACTCGAGAATACTCAAACACTCTATCTCGGGTATATTCCACATCACAACGGATCCTTCGCGGAAGAAAAATACTTGTCTAGGTTCAGTCGATACTTTGTATTTGGCTTCCATGTGGAGTACATCAGCGCCTCCTACACAACAATATCAGTACTATTATTGTAAATGGACTATATTTATTTGCCACAGCACATATATACAACGCCAGATGACATGTTAATGCAATAAAAAATATTACAATACACAAACATTCAATAACAAACATAAAACACTACAATACCAAAGTTTAAAAATACATATTAAAAAAAAAAAATAAACAGAAACTACACAGCCAAACATTGCTGCAACATAAACTCCCCTAATGAATAAAGACAGTTTTCCAGCAAATATGATGTTAACACCTTTTTAAATTTATTGAAATTTTCAATTTGCTTGAAATAACTGCGAATGTTATTTTATATTTCAATACATCTATAGTTTGGTGCTTTCTCAAACATTGTGGTCTTATGTAAAGGTTAATTGAACAAATGTTTTATACTAGGGGAAACCTCTGCGTGCTCCGCACGCCAACACCTTCTATAGATTTAATCATGTTATGTTTTCTTTATAATAAAAGGTGTAGGATTAATAATAACCCCAAAGCTAAGGTGGTAAATAATGTTAAATGTTCAAATCAAATTATTTCGTATATTTTATAACAGCAGATATAATAAAGGTTAACACTTTGAACCCTGAGCCCGAGTATAGGTCGGGCCAAGTTCATGGCGCCAGCTACCGAAGCCCGAGTATACCTCGGGTCACTCTATTTAATTCTATAACTCAGCTTAGTTGGCTTATATTTGAGTTTAGTCATTCTCATCATGTTTATTAGTTGTTTTAGTTTGTATGTCTTTGGCCTTTGGAATTTTTATAACACTGGCCAACAAAAATATTATATAAATATCAGATGGTGTCTGATCACCTGTGTGCATTCAGTAATCGACTTTTGTCTGCTTAGCGATGTAACTCGATGACGATGTGTATTTCCATTAGTTCTGATTGTGTTGTAAGTTTTTTTATTTATTAGTGGTATTTTATTGATGAAAAGTTTATATTTCGTAAGTGTTTGTAAAGTGTAAATAAAGTGTTTGTTGTAAACTAAAGGACTATGTAGCTATTTTTTTTGTACAATTTTTCATCATTTTTCATAATTTGTTACCATTTTGTATTTTTAATAAACCTTTGAAGTATTTACATTTACTTAAAGCTTATTATTTTGTCTTTAAAATGATATATAATATGTTATACTTTTAAATAAAATAAGTAACAGATTTTTTTTTAAATTCTACCAAAACCCCCAGGTAGCTACGCATGACAATGCATTAAGGGTCCAGGGTTCAAAGTGTTAAAAGAACCAGCAAGGCTCACCCTACACTTTAATAAAAACCTAACCTAAAAGTTAGGAAATACAAATATTGCTTCAAAGTTTGAAATCAGGTGTTAATGGAAATATTAGAGCGAACAGCTGTTTTATCTTTTATTTTATTCAATTGGTTGTTCTGGTAATGAATGTAAATACATGTGTTAGTTCATCAGTCTAGGCCTAAACTAAGATTTTTTCCGACTAAATTTACAAATATTGAAATAAAAAACGAGTTTATCAAAATGAATTATAGCCTATGTTATTCAGGGATAGTGAAGCTTATTATTAGTAAAAATATTTTTTCAATTGGTTCAGCAGTTCCAGAGATTAACCCCTACATACAAACAAACAAATTTTACCTCTTTATAATATTAGTATAGATACTTACTAGTGGACCCGGCAATGCTTAACTATTGCTTGATTTAATTTTAAGGGTGGTTATCCCACTTCATCCCTTTGACTTCAGTAATAGAAATGCAAACACCTTTTTTATATCAATTAAGAATAATATTAAATAATTTTAGATTTATAGTTTGTTGGAATTTAGTGCAATTAATTTTTATTTTATAGGGGTAGCTACCCCATTTAAATCTTTTTGTTTGTAGTGACGATATTCTCTTAAAAAATCCTGGTACTAAAATGTGTAAATTGTGAAATTTTACTAAAATTAGTTTAGTAGTTTTTCAAAAATAGAAAAAGTAAGTGGTTTTTATTTAATTTTAAGGTTAGTTATTCCATTTCATCCCTTTTACTTAAGTAATCAAATTGAAAACAGTTTTCTATATCCCTTAAAAATAATATTACATAATTTCAGCTTTATAGCTTGTAGGAAGTCAGTTTAATTTATATTTATTGTATAGGGGTAGCAACCCGATTCCAAACCCTTCCAATTGTGAATCTAAACCATCCAGGGACCCACTCAAACACACACAAAAAATTTCATCAAAATTGGTCCAGACGTTTAGGAAGAGTTCAGTGATATACACACGTACAGAAGAAGAATTATATACATAAAGATAATTGAACAAATATATTTTTTAAGGATTCAATTTAAAAACATTTCATCAAATACTAATTTAGTGGGGCTGGACTAGAGTAAGTAATTAGATGACTATTGATGTATTATATATAAAGATTTGGACTTGAAAAATGTGCCTGACACTATGAATAAGAACTAAAATTTCTTCAATAAGCTGAAGTGTGACTGCAAAACGCAAATGGGTGTGCACAATGACCAAATCAGTTTCCCAGAATGGATAAAACTCCCGCTAAAACAAGCTGAATGTCTACTAGGCCTACAGTGACCCTAATTAACAAGTCACCGGGTCAGAAAGAAGCTGTTCAGCAGAGACGAATTCAAGAGCTTGAGTAGTTCCTTTGGAGCTGGAACTATTATTAGTGAATTTCCATAGAGAAGATAAGTTATTGCAGTGACCTACGGTTGGGACTAGTACAGGAGCACCGATCACAGTCCCCAGAACACATTTTTTGGTGTCATTAAAATTTTTATATTTAAATGTATATATGTGTTCGCACTCATTTTAAGTCCAATTTGGTCGAAATTAGGCACACATGTTGTTGTCTACGTCGCTCGGACGAGTTCGTTAGTCAAAAAAAATCCAACAACCGGAACCACGTTTTTTTGACAGAAAGTAACTATTTTTGGGATTTTTCGTACGAAAATTAAACTTTTGTAGAGTATTATCTAAACAAATAAATGCAGGATATTCTGCAAAATTTGTTTTCTACACGACCTTATAGCTCGATTGCTGTCCCCAAAATCGAACACAACGTAAAATACCATAAAAGTAACCAGGTCATATCCACGTGGGGGTTATATGGTGGGTGCATCTTCTGATGGCCGAGTTTGTACCCAAAGTCCATAAACCGAAGCCACAAGGTCGGGTACAAACGCGAGTTTTTCCACTGCGAGTGGAACCAAGGAGCGCGCGAGACGAAGCTGGAGGATTAAGTGCACACAAATTCTACTAATATATTTCGTAAACACAGGCAGCTATTCAGCGACTTCGTGAGTAGACCAATTTCCTAAATAGTTGGTTGAAGCCCTAAAACATATAAACTTAATTTTGGAAATTCACTCGACTCACATCAGCTGTGTGGTCTAATTATTTCTTCTCCTTTGGCACCAACAGATATTTGCTTCAAAGTCTCAGTTCTAGTACGCCTTACAACAAACGTTTGATTGTACAATGTAACGTGTGAAATTAGGTAAACAAAAATACTGTTCTGCCCTAAAATGAACGTTTTTGTACCATAACTATATATGTGTCTACAAATCTAATTTTTTATTGTTTTAGTAACACATCATGTACTAGTCAATTTGCTACAGCAAAATATCTTAACTAGATTTACTAAGTAAGCAAAATTGACTCTACCTGCAAGAAGGACATCTTTGCTGTCAATCACAGGTTGATATAAGTCTTTTTTCAACAAAGCATCTTTTAAACGTTCCAAGTCGTATTCTTCGGCTGATGCAAAAGCAACTACGTTCCAAAACTAAAAATAGACGAAATTGATAAATAACAACCACAACTGCTCACAATTTGTCCACAAATAATTTTTACATTTCTCTTAATCTTAAATTGTTTGCAAATCAATAATTGTTGGTACACGTCGGTAGCGTAAGTTTACAAAACGACTCTCTGCTGATGGCTTTGCAGTAGACAACATTTTCTTAGGAAAAAGAGTAGCGCTGCCAACCTAAGCACATTGTATATTCAACTGGGTTCAAACTGGGAATGTTTAGGCTTTATTGATTTTTTTTTTACAATGCGTTTAGGCCTAGGCAGTCAGTTTACCTATAATAGGTCTGTGGCATTAAGGGCTGAAAACTAATAGTCGTGACATGTAAGCTGTCACGCGTAGTAATATAATTGCATCATTTGTTATGCGCATATTATATTAACTGCAAATACAAGTTTTATGTTTTGTTGTTATTATTATTTAATTTACAATTTGTATATTTTATATAGGTACGCAATATGTGAATAGCAATACGAAAATTTGAAGCAAGCTGTAACGGCAAGCATTAATAGAATTGAATAAAATTATTTTTAGCGCATAAGTTGAAATGTTATCAGGTGTTATTATGTCTCAAAAATACTTCAATCTTTTTTATTAGTGGCCTATTTTATATTTATTTTGTTTAGAGTCTAGGCCTACCATAGAAAACCAAAACAATTTATGGTTTTCCATTAAGTTTTATAAAATTACATTTCCTGTTTACATTGGATTGCCATAATAACCATGAGCAACCATTCTCAATGTTATTGAGGATACAGTAAGAGTAATAACAAAACATTGTACGACCAATTTTGAGAAAACGAGCAAAAATAAGTATTTTTCAAGGAAATTTAACATATTTAGTTGGTAGTGTATTATAATTATATTTAACCTAAAAGTTTTAAAATTTAATAGGGCCGATTTGTCGCTGAGAAGTTGCACACCTGACTCTTAAGCTTAAGGACTCTGGTTCAAATATAGAGGGAATTGTTAGAAGAAATTTTAAAAATAAAATATAACTAGCGGGTTTTGCTCTCTGCCAACACCTGTGCCAATTTGTGGTGAAGCAAATGCGAACAAATTATTGTATAGGCCTACCTACTCTGATCATTTTAACTTACGGAAATGATGATTAATTACGACAGAGTACCGGTAGGCAATTAGATGGTGGGGTAGCGGGACCTAGATCCTGACGCATGCACAATAGGGCTAGAGTTTTTTTTTTGCATATATGGCAGGAATGTCTTATAATATAATAGAGAGATAATGTTCATACGATACATTTTGACGTACAAGGTAGGTCTACAGTAACAGTTCAGAATGGAATAAGTGAACACACATATATATAGTACGGTACTTAAATAAAAGCAAATTTGTGTAAGTAGGCCTACTTAAACAATACGGTACGAAACATATTCTTCAAATAAATATTGAACTAACAAAGGCAAAAATCTAGAATACCACTACTTCTATTATGGCAAGCTAAAAAAAAATTTAGTAGCCTACTAAAGAACTAAGAATCTAAACTTAGTCCAGTTACAGAGCATTTCCAGTTTATAAATATTTATAAGTTGGTAGCACTAGGCCTAGGCTACTTACTTTCCTAAACTATAAATATTAAAACTAATTTATGTCTGTCAAGTTTATAACATGCTTGAACATAAATTTACAGTTCCTAAAGCCGCGGTCACACTAGGCTAGTTACCAGACGCTGGTAATATCACCAGCAAGCAGCGCAGGAGAAATGGTTCACATTTGAATGTGCAAGGCTAGTTAGTAGCCGCTAATAAAGTGACTGTTGTTATGAAAATGAATAGTGATATGAATCTGATTAAATGTTTATATGAGACCGTGATTTTCGTTATTTTTATCGCGGTATTATATATGACAAATAGCCTACTATTTTTAATTTTAAAAAACATGGACGGGATTTGCAAAAACATATTTTTAAACGACATTTAAGTAGGCTTATTTTAGGATTGAAATCTTTAAGCATAGTTGCACAGTATTATAATAAATCTTAAATAACAAAAATTGTAGGCCTACCTACAATTTCATTTCGTTTCTGAGTTTAGATTTTTTAGCCATATTAATAATAACTAGGCTACTCATTTTATGAATGTTATTTTAATAAACGTGACAATAATTTAACCAATAAAATGCATTTAAAATATTGATTATAAAAAAAATTAATGATAACACTAAGTTAGGCCTATAATAGTTACAAGACCAGGGTTCAACAGAATTAATTCATTTTAGTATAATTTAATTCCACATAGTTGTAATTTTATATTGGAAATGGCCTACAACTCCTTCACCAGCCACTAGTGAGCTACTAGGCGTTCACATTGGCTGGCTGGCGCAAAAGAGGAGGTCACGTGACTGCTAGCGGATGGTAGCCAGCGTTATACATATAGGATTGATTCAATGAATCCAATTCTGTTTATTTACGTTCGCATGCGCAGTCTGACGTCATTGAAAAGATAAGTCTAATATTTCCCAAGTTAAATAAGTTGTGATTTGAGGTTAAGTTTAAAGTTGTTTTATTTTTTGTTCATAATTAGGCCTAATTAACTTACTTTAAATTTGTTCTTCATATTTTCTGTTTTAATTTATTTAAGTCGTTTAGAAATACAGGCACAAATTTACTATTCGACCCTAGGCTAACCTACGGCAACAGAAATGCAAGAACAATAAAAAAAACCTAAAAGGTTCTAACCTATAGTAGGCCTATTTAGTCACAGTATGTTTACCTGTATTCAACATTTAACAGTAGAATGTCAAATAATGTCGTTGTCTCCAAAAATATTATGCTAGGGTCGAATAGTAAACTTACGCCGAAATAGAATCTTGAACATTACAATTACGTAATATAGCATTTTCTTATATATACGTTGGCACCTCTGCCGCAGGGTCTTTGTAAACTTTCGCCCCTCTCATTTCTAAAAAAAAAGGTTGTTAGCTCTGTAAGGAGGTGTATACTGAAGCAATGTATTTTGTTTGTTCACACTTTGTGTTCAAAAGTAGGAACGGGGATTAGATGAAAACATGGGAAAAACAAATATCAATAGCAGAATTCTAACCTATGATGGTTTGAATTTTAGTACTATCGACTATCACCCCTAACTAGGCATATCTATAGAATACAAATTGTTAAAGATAAAATTCGCTTACTCCTGGTTTTGATGTAAGTTCATCTTCATTGGTTCGTTTTCTTCTCTGTATTCCTACACGTTTTTTAACGTTTTGTGCCAAGTCTATGGGTTCTGAAACTTCTAGGTTTACATTACTTGTAATAATTGATTTCATTAACTTCTCTTCTTTTTTCTCGGAATAACAGCTTGCACTTGTAGACAATTTGCAAATATTTTGTGCATTCGATATCCTTAAACTATGATTTGGATTAAAAACACTCTTCAAAATTTTAATACCGGTATTGGTATCGCCTAATAACCTAACCCCTCTTGAGCAAGCATGGGAAAAAATCATTGAATTAAACATAATTCACTATTTCTTGGACACCCATAAGTATTGGATTGTTATAAGAGTGTAGTTATCTTGATTCTAACTGAGCTTAGCGTCCTTAGCGATATTATTATTACAACGTATTTATTAAAACCACATGAAGTAAACTTCAGCACTTAAAAATCATTCACAGCATGCTCTTTCGCTCTCTCTGTGCTCTGCAAGCTCTGCAGACTGCAACGTTTGTTTACATTTTACATTACAACCAGCTGATTGAGCTGAGCTGAACCAGCACAATACCAACCAAGGCCACTGACAACAAAAATAAACATAACCTGAACAGTGCGGCTACCAAAAGCATGCTAAAATTGTAGATTAAAAACAAAGTTAATATAAATAATAGGGCCTACAAAGTAATGCAATATTTACGGAAGATCAATAGTTTTTACTAAAAAATGTCATGTAACATAATATAATCTACATTTATATAAAATCCAAATACCACTCACTGACTAACTCATTACGAAATCTCAAAAACCACCGAACGGATTGGAATGAAATTTGGTATGTAGCTTCCTCTAGTGCTGTAGGTGCTCGCCAATAAAGGTTTTAAAAAAAAATCGAAATTTTAGGGGGTTTTGTTGAGGTCAAAGTTACTAAAAATTCCCATAAGAAAAACAGTATAATATTATATTTATTGATATATATTTTTGGTTAATATACATTTAACTTTGATTTTTCTATCCGTGCAAAGCCGGATCGGGACAGCTAGTCAAGTATTTTTATAAATAATGTTTTAAGCATGCTGATTTTATTTAAGTTACTGTACTCAAATAATATTTGGTAATTTTTCCAGTCTTGTTCTTTAGAATTAATTGTAATATATAACTTTTAGAAAATATTCTTTATTTTTCATATTATTCTGGAAACACTGTAACAATTTTGTTTTTCCTCAACCAGTTAACTTAAATTGCATGATTTACATCTTAGAGGAGAGGAATACCAGTATTGCATTTTTTCTGATTTTTAGAAACTAAGATAGTTTGTCCCTGTTATTGGTGAGGGTGGATCCAAAAACATTAGTTGTAAAATTTGGAAATTACTACTACGGACAGTATAATTATTATACAGTAATATTGTAGTTTATATTGTAACTTATAATAAGTTCACATAACATTGCCAAAAGCATACAATATGTGCTTTTATATAAATGCTATATAACGACTAATACTTTATACACACACACAGTTGGCAATACTATTTCCTTCTATTGTATTGTTCTGTTCGTGTCGGGATAAAATGGAGTTACTACCGTTGTTTTTTCAAGTATTACTTTTCCCGACAAAGCTAAAACTATATCATTTACAGTCTACATTTATTTAAACCTGTGTACAACTTTCTGTCTTTAGTGTCACCCAAGTTTCCGATACTGGCCACTAGGTAGGGAGAAAGTACAGATAGAAGAGAAACTGTTTATTGCAAATAAAATTGACTCTCGCGACTACCCAATTCAAAATGGCGGCCGTTTAAAAATGTTAGATTTTATAAATGCAATTTTGTTTTATTATTATTCTGTAGTTTCCCCTTTATACCATAAACCTCTATGAAAAATTTCAATTATTAGTCCATAAATGAGCACTAATCATGGTCCATATAACACGGTTTGGGGGTGTCATTAGAAATTTTATACATATTTTTGTACACAGAGTGTTCCATAAGTAAACAACCAAACTTCGGGGAATGGTTCTATGAGTCAAAATATGAAAAAAAATCACATAAACATAGGCCCGAAAACTCTTCGTTTTCCATATATCCGCCATTTTTTTTTTACAAAATAATTCATATCTAGAGAAATGTTTTACTGATTGAGTTCAAACTTGGCATGGAGTTTAACCTAACAATGATCTTTCTTAAGAAAAATAAGAGATTATATCCAATATCGCGTTTCAAAATGGCGGCTGTTTGAATATTTCAAACCTAAATTATTCAAAAACCGTAGGCCTACATAGGCTATTAAAAGTATCAAGAAGTTTTGTAGCCCTTTTGATTCCTTATCGGATATTGTAACTGTCAAAACAATCGGATGAAGGATGATAGTTAACTTAAAGATAATAACATCGTAACCACAATATTGTTGTGTTTACTGTGTTGGTATAGGATGCCGCTTTGAACAAACCAATTATTACACGTAACTTAACTATTATCCGTCATCCGATTGTTTTCACAGCTATACTAGCCGATAGGGAAACAAAAGGGCTACAAAAAAGGTCCCTTGACAGTTTTTGTTAAAATGTACGGTTTTTGAGCAATTTAGGTTTGCCATTTTGAAACGCATGATTGGATTTAATCTCTTTGGATTTTTCGTGAGATATATTATTGTTAGGTTAAACTTCATGCCAAGTTTGAACTCAATCGGTTTAACTGTTCTCTAGATATGAATTATTTTGTAAAAAAAACAAAATGGCGGATGTATGGAAAACGAAGCGTTTTCGGGCCTATGTTTATGTGAACTTTTACTTTCTCACCATACATATAGTAATCGTTAAAAAAGTCGATGTTGAGATTTTTGTGGAAATTTCCGTTGTGGGGAAAAAAAGCGGTTTTTACAAAATGTATGTCTGTCTGCCTGCATGTATACAAAGCTAGAGAGCAAACTATTCGATCGATTTCGACAAAATTTACACCAAACATGTCAATTAGGCCTGTCCCCTATAGATGCATGAAAAAAGTTTTGAAAAACAACCACTTTTAGCCAAAAAACCCCAAAAATCTGTTATTATTTTTTTTATAAAAAAACGGCTCTAACGATTTTGATAAAATTTGGCTTATTCATATCCCTTAATATACTCTACCATATGCAAAAACCGCATCTTTAAAAAAATTCTCGTTTAGCTATTAATAATAATAACAGATTTTTGGGTTTTTTTTGGCCTAAAAGAGGGTAGTTTTTCAAAATGTTTCAAAACCTTTTTTCGTGCATCTATACAGGCCTAATTGACGTGTTTGGTGCAAATTTGTTCGAAACCGATTGAATAGTTTTCTCTCTAGCTAATAAAAATAATATTTATTACTTACTCTCCTACTTTAATCTACTATCCCCTCTCCTACTTTAATACAATTATGAAGACACAGTTGGGGTTACACACGGGGGTTGGCGTGCGAAGCACGCAATTCATTGTGTATTGAAAATACCCCCAATATGTGGGTTGACGTGCGAAGCACGAATGCACTGTGTATCGAAAATACTCCTAATACGGGGAGGGGTGGTGCGTGCGAAGCACTGTGCGTCGGCCGTTTCTTATAGTCTTCAGTGACTAGGTCACATGTGCGTCCTTAACAATGAAAGTGTTAAGCCCCATACCCCGGTCTATCTCCCCTCCCCCCTAGAATATATCATATAGGCGCCCATGGAAATAGCTCGTCAGTCCTATAGAAATTCCCTAATAAACACGCAAGTGAATTATTAGTCCACATTTTTGAAACGCCCTGTATATACGTTTATTTGAAAGAAACAATTATTAAACTTTCTTTATTCATATTTGCGTTTGTATTCAGACAAAATTTGTTTACAGAAAAAATCGACTTTGATTCAACAAGATCGATTAATTACTTTATTCGCTTAATCGTGGAAATAGGCGAAATACCAACCAAAGTATTTCGATATTCGTCTAGGGTCATATTTCTTGTTCAAACATGTCAGGAAAACCATCACATGCATGTCTCAGGTAATAGCCTTTTTATATAAATAATGATCCCACCCAATGCTTGTCAAGCTATGAAATAAAGTGACGCTCGGTGCTGTTAGAACTCGGTGCCGTACTACTGCTGTAGTGGCGGCCATCTTGGATTTTTATACCATAAGAGCAATGTTAAATTTAAAACCATTTATTTCGTTCATCAACTCCTATAAAAGCAACCGTTTATTACAAATACAACCTTTCGTCATCAATATATTCCTTCATACAAATTTAAAGAAGAAATACCTATTCGTTTAACTTCGGAAACATTCGTACATCTTCGTATAACATATACACATAATTGATTATTAATTTCTTCACTATAACACTAATAACTTCTAAATCATTATATCTATCATTATGAAATAAAAAGCAATTAAAAGATAATATTTTTGTCCTTCTTTAAATATATAATAACGTATATAAATACAAAATTGTTTAACAAATGGCCTACAGTTTTATAATCCTTATTATTTTACACATTTACCGAGTTAAAAATCCGTCAGCTTAGGTAGGTCCACGGATACTAGAATCTAGTATCCGTGGGTAGGCCTAGATAAAGTCTTTTGTTTTTAAATAGTCTGTATTTCTGATGTGTATCTAATTAATCTGGCTGTGACGGGGGCTTATTAGTTAGCGAATTTAAATAGGAAAAACGAGCTATTGCAGTGACCCTTATGGTAAGACCTAAGGTCGGGAGTAGTAAATGAGCACCGATCATGGTCCCCAGAACACGTTCTGTATGTACATATGTGTTTGCACTCTAGCGGTCGCATTTTAAGTCCGATTTGGTCCAAATTTGGTACACACGTTGGTTGTCTACGTCGCTCGGACGAGTTCATCAGCCAGCAAAAGCCAACAACTGGAAGTAACAATTTTTGAGACTTTTCGTATGAGAATAAAACGTTTTTAGAGTTTCATTAAACAAAAATTAATGTAGGATATTATTCTGCACATTTTGTTTTTTACCTTATAGCTCGCTTGGTTCCCCCAAAATCGTTCAAAATGTAAAACACCATAAAAGTACATGGTTCAAATTACCATAGGGGTATCTTATGATACTGACGGCCGAGTTTGTGCTCTGCGAGCAAAGCAAAGCAGTCCATAATCGGAGGCCGCAAGTAGAGTTTTTCCGCTGCGAGTGGAACGAAAGCGTGCGTGATTCGAAGCTGGAGGCTTAGGTGCAAACAAATTCTACCAATACATTTCATACACATAGGCAGCTATTCAGCGCTTTAGTGAGAAGATTAATTTCTTAAATAGTAGGTTGAAACCCTAATTACATGTAGGCTTAAACTTAATTTGTTCAAATCACTTCAGCGGTTCAGCTGCGTGGTCGAATTATTTTTTATCATGAAATTGTTTGCAAGGTCTCATTTTAACCACAGTCACAATTCGCATCCGTTTTGCGTTTCCCATTTTTTAAATTTTTTTCATTTGACACGTAATTGAGATTTTTGAAGTACCTAGTTTGAATTTCTTTCTTTAAACAATAAAAAAATTATCCGCAATTTTCTAAAGAATATTGAGTTTTATTCAGCACTCAACTACAAAAGATTGATGTATAAAATGGCTTGAAATGAGGAGCAATGTCAAAGAGCTCAGCTGCAAGAAATGGCACTGTTTAGATACGGCAATGCTCTGTGTATTGAAAATACTCCCAATACGGGGGTTGGCGTGCGAAACACGCAATGCATTGTGTATT
>JAGFPH010002769.1:52493-68059 GCA_018207615.1 Philaenus spumarius
ACACGCAATGCATTGTGTATTGAAAATAATCCCAATACGGGGGTTGGAGTGCGAAGCACGCAATGCATTGTGTATTGAAAATACTCCCAACACGTGGGTCGGCGTACGAAGCACGCAATACATTGTGTATTATTAAAAACACTCCCAATATGGAGGTTGGCGTGCGAAGCACGCAATACACCGTCTATTGAAAATACTCCCAATATGGGGGTTGGCCGGCTAAGCATGCAATGCATTGTGTATTTAAAATACTCCCATACGGGGGTTGGCGTACGAAGCACGCAATGCATTGTGTATTGAAAATACTCCCAACATGGGGGTTGGAGTGCGAAGCACGCAATGCATTGTGTATTGAAAATACTCCCACCACGTGGGTTGGCGTGCGAAGCACGCAATACATTGTGTATTATTGAAAACACTCCCAATATGGGGGATGACGTGCGAAACACGCAATGCATTGTGTATTGAAAATCCTCCCAATATGGGGGATGACGTGCGAAACACGCAATGCATTGTGTATTGAAAATACTTCCAATACGGGGGTTGGCGTGCGAAGCACGCATTGAATTGTGTATTTAAACTACCTACCAATATGGGGGTTGGCGTGCTAAGCACGCAATGCATTGTGTATTGAAAATACTCCCAAAATGGGGGTTGGCGTGCGAAGCACGCAATGCATTGTGTATTGAAAATACTCCCAATACGGGGGTTGGCGCGCAATGCACTGTCCTGTCCGTCGGCCGCTTCTCATAGCGTCTCAGTGTCAAGCTCACATGTGCGTCCTTAGCAGTGAACGTGTTAAGCCCTATACTCCGGTCTAGCCCCCCCCCCATGGAGCAGACTCTTAAAAATAAATATAATCCGATCACGCAGGTGAACCGCTGACGTGTGACGAGCGAATTTAGAAAATTAAGTTTGTATGTTTTCCGATTTCAACCGACTAGTTATGGAATTGGTCTAATAACGAAAGCGCTGAATAGAACTGCCTGTGCCCGAAATATAGAATATTAGTAAATATGTAACGTCCTCTACATCTTATTAGCGAATTTCCATAAGAAATATTTATGTTAAGACCCAAGGTCGGGAGTAGCAAATGAGCACCGATCATGCTCCCAAGAACACGTTTTGGGGTGTCATTTAAAATCATATATATGAATACATATATGTAGCGTATATAATATGTGTTCGCACTAGCAGCCGCATTTTAAGTCCGATTTGGTCCAAAATTGGTACACATGTTGGTTGTCTATGTCGCTCGGATGAGTTCGTTAATCAAACAAATCCAATCCAACAACCGGAAGCACATTTTTTGATCGGAAGTAACTATTTTTGTAGACTTTTCCTTTAAAGAGTTTTTTATTTAAATGTAGGGTGATATTCTGCACATTTTGTTTTTTTACGCGACCTTATAGCTCGCTTGGTTTTCCCAAAATCGATCAAATCGTAAAATACCATAGAAGTACCCGGTTCAAAGCCATATGTGATGGATTCTACCGTAGGGTTGCCGTGCGAAGCACGCAATGCGTTGTGTATTGAAGATACTGTTAATACGGGGGTTGGCGTGCGAAGCACGCAATACTTTGTGTGGTGAAGATACTTTCAATACGGGGGTTGACGTGCGAAGCACGCAATGCATTGTGTATTGAAGATAATCCCAATATTCGGAATGGCGTGCGAACCCATTTTGCAGATATTCAGCACCGTCGTGAGTAGACCTATTTCCCAAATTGTTATTTGAAACCCTAAACATAGGCCTATAAACTTAATTTTGGAATTTTGCTCAACTCACTTCAGCGGTTCAGCTGCGTGGTCGAATTATTCTAATTTTCCACTAGAAAATCGACAGTGAGCTCTTAGCCAAGTTGCAATTTTAAAATTAACGTCTTCGTGTACTAAATTGGACCGCGTTTTGAAAATGGCTGTCCACGAAGCTGTTGGTCATACAAGCCGTGAAGGCTTTAAAAGAACCGAACGGTTCCTCGACAACACAAGCTGTCGATTTAGTCCATTTAAAACGCGGGGTGTGACCTCAGGAAATTCCCCACGGACCAGACCACTTGTAATTTATGTTTTTTGGGTAGCAGATTCCGAAAATCGGGGCTCTAAAATCCTGGGGACAGTCGTAAAAATTAAAAATCTCCCTTTTTAGGGGTTTTTTCGCAACGTTTATGACACCTCCAAATAATGCTATGGAATGCACAAGTTATGATTAAAATTTAGAAATTCTGTAGCCCCCATAGAAACCGACCGAGAAATGCACCACGAGGGTTCACCGTAGGGGGTGAAACCAACCCTAATTTGACGAAAAATCAGGAAATGACGGAGCGTTTCCTCTACTTTTTGGTGGGAGGTTAAATGAACAGGGTCCTGAGAGTGTCTGAAGTAGTTTTCAACCCCTTGGTTGAAAACAGATAAAATGAGCTGAAATGAAAGCCTATTTTCTTTCTCGTTATTTCTGATGAACGTCTTTGGAGAGCAATAGTAGAATATTTTTTCAAACCCTCAGGGGGTGAAACCACCCCTAAATGTATAAGAAAAGGAAAAGTGCCGGGAAAAATTTTCTTTTCACTTTTTGATGAGTGTCCAAGTGGACGAGATCTCAAAATTGATTCTCACAGTTTCAACACAATCGGGAGGTGAGTTTCACTAAAATAAATAAACGTACTATATTATTCTGCACATTTTGTTGTTTTACACGACCTTATAGCTCGCTTGGTTCCCCCCAAAATCGATCAAAACGTAAAATACGGTCAAAGTGCTCAGTTCAAATCCACGTGTTACCGCGGGGTATCTAGACGTCCGAGGCCCACGGCCGAGTTTGTACGCTGCGAGCGAAGCGAAGAAGCGCATGAGTCAAAGCTGGCGTCTTAGGTGCAAACACATTTTACTAATACATTTCGAACAAACGAGCTACTTTTCAGCGCCGCCGTATGTAGACCAATTTCAAAAATTGATGGTTGAAACGCTAAAACATATAAACTTAACTATGGAAATTCGCTTCACTCACGTCAGTTGTTCGTCTGCCGTGTGGTCGAATTATTTAAAAAATTGTACTGTTTCCTTGGATACCAAATCTATTTAATTATTGCTCAACAATAAAGTTGTAAAAACAATAAGTTGGAAAATTGTGATCGAATTATTTCAGCCAGAAACACTTCGAAATTAATTTTTCAATACGCACATTAAATTGTGTTCGTTTAAAGACGCACATGTGAGCTTGACACTGAACACTAAGAGAAGCGGCCGACGCACAGTGCATTGCACGGAAACCCCCGTATTGGAAGTATTTTCAAAACACAGTGCATTGCACGCCAACCCCCATATTGGGAGTATTTAAAATAAACGGTATCAGTTAACTGACACAAACTTTCTCCCAACTTACTGTAATCAAAATAATAATGTTTTTAATCATTTTATTTTTTACTACTTTTTAGAACAAAACAAAAAAATAATATTCTACCTACGTCAATCGTATGAAAAAATTATTATCCCAGGCGGGATTCGATCGCGCGACGTTTATTACTGGCCGGGCTCGCTACCGTGGTGCTACCCTGTGCGGCTGCTGCCGCGATGCTAGATTGACAACACAAACTTGTTTATTTTTAAACTTTTCCCCATAGTTATAAAACGCCGAAGTTTTGATAAAAGCGGGTGGTGTCATTTTGTTTGGCATCTTAAAGCACTATAAATACTGAAAATTTGATCAAAATCGTTAGAGCCGTTTGTGAGAAATTTGCATTTTTGTCGTTTTTTATGGGTTTTTAGGGGTAAATTACCCTTAAAATTAAAAATTCCAAAAAATGAAAAAAACGCCTGGAGATATTAGGGTTTAGTACCTACATACCAAATTTCATGAAAATCGGACCAATAGTGTCCTCTCTGGTCGTGCACACATACAGACAGATTGACAGACAGACACCACTCTAAAAACACTTTTTTGGGTTCAGGGAGCACCAAAACAAAAAATTTCACTAAAAATATTTTTGGGTTCAGGGAGCACCAACACAGATAATTGCACTAAACAATTTTTTGGGGTTCTGGGAGCGCCAAAACAGATAATTCAACTGAAAATTCAAATTCGAACATTTTTACGAAAACAATACTTTTTCCATATACTACGTATAGGGTTGAGAAAGTAAAAATCAATGCATAGTATTTTCAATACACAGTGCATTGCGTGCTTCGCACGCCAACCCCCGTATTGGGAGTATTTTCAATACACGATACATTGCGTGATTCGCACGCCAACCCCCGTATTGGAAGTATTTTCAACACACAGAGCATTGCGTGCTTCGCACGCCAATATTGAGCCTATGCGCTATGGACGCACATGTGCGTCCGCTTTAAAATATAGAATTAGTGATTATTACGTAGGAAGGTTCGAAAATAAAAAATAAAGTAATTTCTACTCATTTATTCTATAAATATAAAAAATAAAAGGTCAGCTCATAGCGCAGGAAAGGTCAGCTCATAGCGCGTTCGAAATTTTCGTAGCAGTGAACGTGTTAATCTAATCTATATGCTTATATATATTTATATAAAATCCAAATACCACTCGCTGACTCACTCATCACGAAATCTCAAAAACCACCGAACGGATTGGAATGAAATTTGGTTTGTAGCTTCCACTAGGGCCCTAGGTGCTCGCTAAGGAAGGTTTTCAATAAATTCTAAATTTTACCAAGGGTTGGGGGGGGGGGTCAAAGTTACCAAAATTCCATATGAGAAATACATAGGCAGTGTAATATATTTATTGACTAGCTGACCCGTACGGCGTTGCCCGTGGTTGTTAGTATTTTCAGTCTTTTTGACGTAATTGTATTCTTTTTAAATGTTCGTTGAATACCCGTGCGTATCCTACTGTGCTCATGAAAAAAAGGCTACGCTATTTAAGAAAGCACTGAAAATTGTATTCCTGTAAACTACTATCTAATATGAAAAAGCTTTAAATATATCTTTTTAATTTATAGTTTTTACTAATTTTGACTTTCACTTAATTTCATTGACAATGTTGCGAGCACCTGCAGCCTAAAAGGAAGCTACGTACCAAATTTCATTCCAATTCGTTCTTGTAGGGATTTTTAGTAACTTTGACCCCCCCCTCCCAAACCGCCCTAAAATTTCGAATTTCTTTTAACCCTTTCTTAGCGAGGGTTTAAATTAGCTGGGGGTCGTAGAAAAGATATTTCAATCACTTTGTAACATCCGCGTTAATTTAGGATGTAACAAACTGGTTCAAATAGAGTTTTTAATTTTAAATGTATAGGCCAAATTAGTATAAGATATTGTTTAGTATTTAAATATACAATTATATATCAAAATAAAACTATGAATGTGATATTTTAATGGCATTTAGTTTAATTCAGATTGTTTGTTAAGTTTTCAATATAATATGTTTAAACTCGTGTATGTTTATGGTTATGCATGGTGTCAAATAATTTGTTTGTTATTATTATTATTGATAGCGAAAATATGTTTTGAAAAGTATTAAGAAATTCATAGTTATGGTATATTTTATATAAACAATATCTTAAACAGCATATCTCTAAGTAGGCCTATATAGATATTTAATAACCAATGTTTGAGTTGAATTATAATTCTGTAAGCATTTTTCGTTGATTTTTCCTTGTGTTTGTTTATAATAAATTTTTAAATCTAACCTCAAAAAGCTGTTGGTTTCGAAGAGTATTACAGTGATTATAAATTTGCTAAGTAATGTTACTATGGTAATGATTGTAAACAAACATAACGTGTTGCTAAGCTTTTTATACGAACAGCTGTTTTTGAAAGCTATGGTTTTGAGTTCATACAGTAAAGGCTGTTGAGTTTCTTCCAAATTTGAAACTTTTTCGGGAAACTTTTCAAATTTTTCTTTACGTATAAACCTTCTATGAACTACTGCAAACATTTTAAGACCAAAATTAGTCAAATCGGTCCAGCCGTTCTCGAGTTTTAGCGAGACTAACGAACAGCAATTAATTTTTATATATATAGATACATATATTGTCATTAATATACATTTAAATTTGATTTGTCTATCCATGCAAAGTATATTTATATAAATTCAAGCAGTAGGTCACCTAGTAATAAAATAAAATTACGTGCATTATTCAATTTCTTGGATTTTCTTGGTTAACGAACTCGTCCCAGCGACATAGAAACCGAACGGTGTGTACCAAAATAGACGCAAAATGCGGCCATTAGAGTGGGAACACATACATACATATGTGTACAATTTTTAATGATAATACAAAACGTGTTCTGGGGACCATGATCGGTGCTCACTAGCGAATTTCCATAGGAAAAATGAGCTATTACAGTGGCCCTTATGGTAAGACCCAAGGTCGGGAGTAGCAAATGAGCACCTATCATGGTCCCCAGAACACGTTTTGGGGTGTCATTAAAAATCATATTATAAATATATGTATACATATATTATATATGTATACATATATTATATATATTATATGTATATATGTGTTCCACTCTAGCGGCCGCATTTTAAGTCCGATTTGGTTCAAATTTGGTACAAATGTTGGTTGTCTACGTCTCTCGGACGAGTGCGTTAGCTGAAAAAATCCAACAATTGGAAGCACGTTTTTTTGAGATTTTTTCTACGAGAATGAATTGGTTTTTGAGTAAATATAAATGTAGGATGTTATTCTGCACATTTTTTTACGTGACCTTATAGCTCGCTTGGTTCCCCCAAAATCGATCAAAACGTAGAATACCATAGAAGTACCCGGTTCAAAGCCATGTGGTGGACTCTACCGTGGGGTTGGCGTGTGAAGTAAGCAAGCATTGTTTATTGAAGATACTCCCAATTCGGGGGTTAGCGTGCGAAGCGCGCAATGCTTTGTCTATTGAAGATATTCCCAATACGCGGAATGGCTTGCGAAGCACGCAATGCTTTGTGTATTGAAGGTATTCCCAATACGCGGAATGGCTTGCGAAGCACGCAATGCTTTCTGTGTTGAAGATACTTCCAATACGGGGTTGGCTTGCAAAGCACGCAATGCTTTGTGTATTGAAGATATTCCCAATACGCGGAATGGCTTGCGAAGCACGCAATGCATTGTGTAATTGTGTATTGAAGATACTCCCAAAATGCGGAATGGCGTGTGAACCAATTTTGGAAATTTGCTTAACTCACTGAACAGCTGACGCAGGTTTAGCGAATTTATTTATATGTTTCAGGGTTTCAACCGACAGTTTGGGAAATTGGTTTACTCACGAAGGCGCTGAATAGCTGCCTGTGTGTATGGAATATATTAATAGAATTGGTTTGCACGTAAGCCTCCAGCTTCGAACCACTCGCTTTGCTAGTGTCCACCCCGACCTTGAGGACTCGGCTTATGGACAGTTTCGCTTCGCTCGCAGCCTAAAAACTCGGCCGTTGGGTCTCGGATCCGAAGAACCCCCCACGTGGATTTGAACTGTGAAGGCCTACTTTTTGTTCTTGATATTTTACGTTTTCATCGATTCTGGGGGAACCAAGAAAGCTACAAGGTCGTGTAAAAAGTCAAAATGTGCGGAATAATATCCTACATTTATTGTTTTAGAAAAACCAGAAATTTTTTTGAAACGGTTACATTTATGGTATTTTACGTATTGGCAGATTTTGCTAGTACCAAGCGAGCTATAAGATAGTGTAAAAAACAAATTACAGAATAATTTCCTACATTAATTTTTACTTTCTCCCGCCTATACGTAGTATATGGAAAAAGTATTGTTTTCGTCCAAATTTTCGAATTTTAATTTTTAGTGGAATTGTCTGTTTTGGTGTTCCCTGAACCCCCAAAAAATGTTTTGTGGAATTATTTGTTTTGGTGCTCCCTGAAATCAAAAAAGTGTTTTTGTGATGTCTGCCCGTGTGTCTGTTAGGATGTGTACAGAGCTGGAGACCATACCAATGGTCAGATTTTGATGAAATTTGATATGTAGGTGTAGTTCTGGAATATCTCCAGGTATTTTTTGTCATTTTTTCAAATTTTTGATTTTTAAGGGGGTTTACCCCCCAAAAATGAAAAATCAAAATATCTCAAAAACGGCTCTAACGATTTTGATAAAATTTGGCTCATTTGTAGCCCTTAATGTACCCTACCATATGAAAAAACCAGCATCTTTCTAAAAATTCTCGTTTAGGAAGTAATAATAATAACAGATTTTTGGGGTTTTTGACCAAAAATGGGGTTGTTTAAAAAAAAATTCTAAACCTTTTTTCGAACATCTATACATGCCTAATTGACATGTTTGGTGCAAACAGTTTTAATAATAATAATAATATATTCGGAAGGTATACAGTTTCAACCGGAAGAAAGTATGTGGCAGTTATTTGGTACCGTTTTTTTTTAGATAAAATCCTAAAAGAGTATCATTCTTATACGAAAAATCTCAAAAACCAGTTGCTTCTTGTCAAAAAACGTACTACCTTGTTGGATTTTTTCCTAACGAAATCGTCTTAGCGACTTAGACAATTAGTGTATGTTTCGAATTCGAACCCAATCAGACATAAAATGCGGCCGTTAGAATAGGAACACATATATATATAATTTTTAATGACATCCCAAAACGTGTTCTAGGGACCATGATTTACTACTCCAGACCATAAGGATCACTTCAATAACTCATCTTTCCTATGGAAGTTCGCTAAAGACGCTAATAAATTTAATATAGATTTTCTCCTGACGAAACTTTCCAAGCAAACTACTGGATCGGTGCACATTTCATGGTAGACGAGTTCTCCTGCCACGCCCGTTTAATTCCAAGCGCCCTCATGACAAATACACATCACATGCTCTGATTGTAAAAAGTGTGTAATTTGTCCATTGGACCGTATTTTTATTACGGTCGCATATTTTGTGTGGGTACAGTAGTGCTCGAACCAGGATTGTGTGGAGATCAAAAGTGTTTTAATATTTTAACAGTGATACAGGTGTTTGTAGAGATAGAGAAAACAGTTTTAAAATCACTTATTCAATAGGACTGTTCGGCCAATCAATTCTTTCTTCAAACATATCGTGCCGTATACATTTTGTCATACATGTTTATTAAAAGCACTGCATCAAACATACGGGGCAATATTAATGTTTCAAACATATATAAACAATAATTCTATTACTTTAAATTGTATTAATTTGTTTGTGTTGATATTAATTTTCATATTTGATTAAATTAATATATTGCGACATATTTATTTTTTAAACGTACTGTATCAAATATTGGCTGCGGGTTAAATTCAAGTTTCAAACATATTTAATCAATAATTCTATTACTTTAAATTGAATTAATGTGCTTGTGTTAATATTGACTTTCATATTTGATAAATTAATATATTGCGACATATTTGTTTGTTAAACGTACTGTATCAAACATTGATTACGGGACTAAATTCAAGTTTAAAATATATTTATTCAATATTTCTATTATTTTTAATATTGTACTATTTTGTGTTAATATTAATTTCCATATTTTGATAAAATTAATATATATCGAGAAAAATCATTTGTCAAAACACTGCATCAACCATTGGCTACGGGACTAAATTCAAGTTTCAAACATATTTATTCTATATTTCTATTATTTTTAATATTGTATCATTATTTTGTGTTAATATTAATTTTCATATTTGATTAAATTAATATATTGCGAGAAAAATCATTTGTCAAACACACTGCATCAATCATTTTCTACTATACTAAATAAAATTTTAAAACATATCTAAACAATAATTCTATTATTTTAAATTATATTAATATGTTTGAGCTAATATTGATTTTCATATTTGATTAAATTAATGTATTGCGACATATTTATTTGTTAAACGTACTGTATCAAACGTTGGCTACGGGACTAAATTCAAGTTTCAAACTTATCTAAACAATAATTCTATTATTATAAATTGTATTAATATGTTTGTGTTAATATTGATTTTCATATTCGATTAAATTAATATATTGCGACATTTTTATTTGGTAAACGTACTGTATCAAACATTGGCTACGGGTTAAATTCAAGTTTCAAACAAATTTATATAATAATTCTATTATTTTAAATTGTATTGATATGTTTGTGTTGATACTGATTTTCATATTTGATTAAATTAATATATTGCGAGAAAAATCATTTGTCAAACGTACTGTATCAAACATTGGCTACGGGAATAAATTCAAGTTTCAAACATATTTAATCAATAATTCTATTATTTTTAATTGTATTATTATTTTGTGTCATTATTAATTTTCATATTTGATTAAATTAATATTACAAAATATTCATTTGTCAAACTCATTACATCAAACATGCGGGGCAAAATTCATAATTCTAACATATTTAATCAATAAACCTGTTATTTTAAATTGTATTAATATTTTTTGACATATTCTTTTGTGAAGCGCATTCCATCAAAAAACTTGACAATATTCAGTTTTATACATATTGGCCAATAATTATATTTTTTGAAGTTGTGATAATATTTTTTTGTTGTTAGTATTAATTTTCATATTTGATTAAATTAATATAAATATTGCGACATATTATTTTGTTAATCGCATTACATCAAACATATGGGACAATATTAACGTTTCGAACATACTTAATCAATGATATACATTTTATTAAATTTGTATATTTCCGCTATACACCTTCCGATCAAGAGTTAGTTTTAACTAAATTACAATTAAAACAATTATTATCAACTATAATTGCTTCATAATAGTTGTCAAACATATTTGATCAACCATAATTACTTCTTATTTATTTAGTACTAGGGGAAACCCCTGCGTGCTCCGCACGCCAACCCCGTTGGGACTTTCTATGCACATGATCATGTTATCTTTTCTTTATAATAAAGGTGTAGGATTAATAACAACCCCAAAGCTAAGATGGTAAATAATGTTAAATATTCAAATCAAATTATTTCGTACATTTTATAACAGCAGTTATAATAAAGGTTAAAAGAATCAGCAAGGCTCAGGTGTACACTTTAATGAAAACCTAACCTAAAAGTAAGAAATACAAATAATTAATTGTTTCAAAGTTTGAAGTCAGCTGTTAATTGAAATATTAGAGCAAACAGTTGTTTTATCTGTTATTTATTCAATTGGTTGCTATGGTAATAAATGTAAATACATGTGTTGGTTCATCAGTCTAGGCCTAACCTAAGAATTTTTTCCGACTAAATTTACAAATATTGAAATAAAAATGTTTTTATCAAAATGGATTATAGCCTATGTTACTCAGGGATAGTGTAGCTTTTAATTAGTAAAACTATTTTTTTCAATTGGTTCAGTAGTTACAGAGATTACCTCCTACATACAAACAAACAATTTTCACCTCTTTATAATATTAGTATAAATAATATTATTTGATTAAATTAATATACTGAGACATATTCATTTGTTGTATATTTTTAACAAATAATTTTTAATTATTAATCTGTCAGGTTTATTTGAATAAATGCTATTGTTTCATATTCATTTGCCAAACAATATTTGATCAATTATCTTTGATGTCTATCTATTTGACAATAAAGTTTTATCAAAAATAATTACTAAATAATCGTTTTTCAATAAGTTCAAACATATTACTTCAATCGATACATTGTTATTATCATATTTGCTGTGTTTTCTTTCAGGATTAACATAAAAATGCTGCGAAATTTGATGAACATCATACTATATTGTTTGGTTTTTGAAATCGACTCATCTTTTTGTGCGGATTCATCTCGGTACATACATTTACCTCAAATTTCCAACCAAACGGAACCCTTCGGAGAGTTTGTTAGCAATGTAGAGCTTAGTAAAGCGGGAACAAAACTGAATTCAGGAAACCTAACTACAGCTTACCCTGTATCTACGACATTGATCAAACCGCCTGCTAGAAGGTAATTCGGGTAGTGTACACTTTATAACACTGGTAAGATCCCGTGACTTGTTTTGAGGTTAAAAATCGTTGAAAATGCAAATTTTTACAAATTTCTTTGAAGAAAATACTTAGGCATACAAACAACAAACTATATTTAACTAGGTGTATATGCCGTTAGGTATTTTCAACATGGTAAACTTTCAGAGCCTACAATTAGACATTTCCCTCAAAGACCTGAAATAAATTTTGGCAAACAAAACAAAAAATCGTACGTTTTAATTATAGGCCTACTTAAGTCAACGATTAAAACCCTACATATTTTAAATACAGTCGTTTAGGCAAAACTACTAATTATTGTTCACGTTGAATTTCACTTAAATTTGTCAGTAGGCCTATATTTGTAAATTTATGTTCGATCAAACATTTTTTATGCTATTAACTCAAGCCAATACCCCAAGGCAGACCTAGCACATACACTATTCCTTATGAATCAGACATGCCAGATTGAATCAGGTGTATCAATGTACATTATTAGCGAATTTCCATAGGAAAAATGAGCTATTGCGGTGGCCCTTATGGTAAAACGCAAGGTCGGGAATTGAGCACCGATCATGGTCCAAAGAACACGTTTTGGGGTGTCATTAAAAATCATATATACATGTATATATGTGTTCGCACTCTAGCGGCCGCATTTTAAGTCCGATTTGGTACACATGCTGGTTGTCTATGTCGCTCGGACGAGTTTGTTAGCCAAAAAAATCCAACAATCGGAAGCACGATTTTTGACTGGAAGTAACTATTTTTTGAGATTTTTCCTACGAGAATAAATTTTTTAATGAGTTTTTTTCTACAAATACAAATGTAAGTTGTTATTCTGCACATTTTGTTTTTTTGCGCGACCTTATAGCTCGCTTGGTTTCTCCAAAATCGATCAAAACGTAAAATGCCATAGAAGTACCCGGCTCTAAGCGATGTGATGGATTTTACCGTGGGGTTGGCGTGCGAAGCACTAAAGTATTGTGTCTTGAAAATACTCCCTAAATGCGGAATGGCGTGCGAAGTATTTTGCACCTATTCAGCACCGTCGTGAATAGATCTATTTCCCAAATTGTTGGTTGAAACCCTAAAACGTAGGCCTATAAACTTAATTTTGGAAACTTGCTCAACTCACGTCAGCGGTTCAGCTGCGTGGTCGAATTATTACTGTAATAACAACGCAAAACTTAAATTGAATGTTGTAATCATAACCTTCAAAGGTTAACATAGTTGTTGAAGTATAACAGCTGATGGATGAAATCAGCTGTTTTCAATTTATGTTAACGAATAAATCGAACAATACAACCTTGCGCCTGCGCTATCCTCTGTTGTTACTCCCGGACATCAGTAAACTCGCTTTTAAAGGAGTTGATTGATTTTCTTAATGGCTACATTCAATTATAAAGATTGCATGATATTTGTACCTAACTTACTAAATAACATCGTACAAATTTAGTATTTGTCAATAAAATCCATGACATAAAGCTCGGCCGGAGTGAAAAAATATTTCTGTTGACCTCAGCTCTCCAAGAGACAGAGCTGCAAACTACTAGCATTGTGTTTGCGTTAGTTTCATTCTTCCACTAGCAAATATAGGGCAGCTTCATAAAGGCGGAAACTAGAGTGCTACCATGACTGTAAATGTACTTAATGCGTGACAATGTATGTGAGTATGTGTTATTAAACACAGCTTGCTCCACACATACAAAAACAGATAAATACTATTTTTCAAATATTCCTCCGCGAACAAGTTGATGTGATAACCACCAGAGTGCAGGCTAAATACTAGAGTAGGAACACACATTCGGCGCGTACATGCTTCTACAATAAAACAAATTTATTGAAATAGCTTTTATTTGAATGGTAATTAACTTCGAATAAGTTCAGCTTTTTGCATTTTGGATATTTGCATTATTGAATAAAATAAACGGTACCAGAAACTGGCACATACTTTCTCACAAACATATTTCAATTATTAAACAGATTCACTGTAACTTCATAATTTATACTATTAAAGTAGGAGAGGGGATACATTAAAGTAGGAGAGTAACTAATAAATATTATTATGATTACCTAGAGAGAAAACTATTCGATCGATTTCGAACAAATTTGCACCAAACATGTCAATTAGGCCTATATGGATGCACGAAAAAATGTTTTGAACAATTTTGAAAAACAACTCCGTTTTTGGCCAAAAACCCCCAAAAATCTATTATTATTATTTCATTATTAGCTAAATTATTATTAGCTAAACGAGAATTTTTAGAAAGATGCGATTTTTTGCATATGGTAGGGTACATTAAAGGCTACAAATAAGCAAAATTTTATCAAAATCGTTAGAACCGTTTTTATATATATAAAAAAAAATAATAACAGCCCTTTTGGCCAAAAAGGGGGTTGTTTTCAAAAGTATTCAAACCCTTTTTTTCGTGCACCTATACAGGCCTAATTTAAATGTTTGGTGTAAATTTGTTCGGAATCGATCGAATAGTTTTCTCTCTAGCTTTGTATACGTACATACAGACAGACATTTTGTAAACAACACTTTTTTGGACTCAGGGGGTCCCAAAACGGATATTTCCACAATAATCTCAACATGCGATTTTTTTTTATAGTATCAACATCACTATACTTTCTCTATACTTGATCACAACTTTGATTTTGAGTTAAGTCTAAGAACAAATTTAGATACAAAGAAACTAAATGATATCCACATTCGGACTGTCATAACCTTTAAAATTTTATACCCAGAATAAATTTCTGATTATTATTACTCCAGTAATCTTGTAACACGTATAACATTATGGGAGTTGCTGGGTCTACCGAGCCTTAAAATACCTTTGTTACTTTGCAAAATTGAATTAGTGGTAGTTCTTAATAGGATAGAGGGGTACTAAAATCTACACTGCATAATGTCTTTGTTTACAGAACGGAGAAGCGAGATGGCCTAAACATAATGTGTGGGGCGCTGAGAAGTATCTACCTAGGCTTGAGTTTAGAAGAGGCTTCTACTACTAACGAAGGTAAGTCAACAACATAACTGTCGTTGGGCGTGTTATACCAGGGCAAAACAGTCCCATACAGTGCTCTTCAATATAACTTATCTTTCATCGAATTTTGAAGATATTATTTTGTATTTTGCTGGAAATCTTTCATGAACATCTAAACTATAATTCGTAGGTGATCAAAATTTTAAATTATACTTCTTTATTAAACATATTTGCTTATAAACAATACGAAAACATGATTTACAGTCGAGTCACTTGATAGCAGCAAAACATCGGGGCGAATTTTGTTACCCACTAACTGTACATTGGAGCTTTCTGCATTTGAATACACGCTACCTAGTCCCTCCCCCTAGTCTAACATATAGTTTAGAACTATTACTACACAAGAATTACTACCAAAAGAGGTTTCCTATAATCATATTCGCCTTTATGATGATGCTTATGACATTCCACCCTTAAGCCTCCTTATTAATAGCCCCCTTCTTATAACTTCCTTTTTATAACCTCCTTCTATCTTTCTTATAACCTCCTTCTTCTAGCCTCCTTATTATAACCTCCTTCTAGCCTCCTTCTTATAACATCCTCTAGCCTCCTTCTTATAGCCTCCATTTAGCTTCCTTCTTCTAGCCTCATTCTAACATCCTTCTTATAGTCCCC
>JAGFPH010002769.1:68069-81191 GCA_018207615.1 Philaenus spumarius
AACCTCCTTCTAGCTTCCTTCTTATATATAACCTCCTTCTAGCTTCCTTCTTATATATAACCTCCTTCTAGCTTCCTTCTTATAACCTCCTTCTAATTTCCTCCTCTTATACTGCCTTTTAGCTTCCTTCTAGCTTGATTCCTATAGTCTACTTCTAGTCTCCTTATAGCTTCCTCCTTCTAGCCTCATCCCAAACAAAGTTTTACATCCGTCATGGGTTTCGAGAAACAAAACGAAACAAATAACCTCAGTTCTTACTTCAGTTACAGCTCGTCACAAGAACTACTACCAAAAGAGTTTCCCTATAATCATAATCGCCTTCATGATGATGCTGGCGTTCGTCATCCCCATGGGATTCCAGTTCATGGTCATGGTGGGCGGTAAAGCTCTTCTGCTCAGCCAGATGGCGCTCATCTTCGGCCTATCCGGTGCTTTCAAGAAGTGGAACCTACCCGAGTTCCCGACCTACGATCTACCTTGGCAACGCGTCGCGGGACAACCTCCGCCCAACAGATTTGACGAGGTAGCGTTGAGGAAGAGTTCAAAGTTTGGAGGCGGTCATCAAACACACCAAGAGATGTTTCAAATTCCGTACATGCAGTTGTAAAGGTGTAAAGAAGCAGTTTGAATCAATCATGTTTAATCAAATATACACGTATTTATCTTTGTCTACAAGTTGTATACCTTCTCAACTTCCAAAGCCGTAGCCGGAGGGGGGGGGGGGTTAGGGGGTCAAAACCCTCCCCGAAATCCCGAAATTTAGTTGTAAAAATTAATAATAGGTTAAAAAAAGTGCAAGTTATATTATAAAAGAGACAACACAACAGAGGATCCAGCAACATATTTACTACATAATTGTGCATTGCGTGAATACTGATATTTAGATTCGCTGGATTAAACTACAACATACAATACACATGGATGCAGTAGGTTACAGCCTTACTCTCTTGTGAGCTTGATCTTATCTATTAAATAAGAAAACTATGAAGGTTCAAAAATACTTTACTCTAACAAAACAAAATTATTCATCATCCTTACATCCTATAATATTTTACGTGGGTAACTATATCAAAATTTTTAAAATAAGCATGGAAAAATTGTTGTTTAACCCGTTTAAAGCTACGCATTTTTTAAATATTTATAGCGTAAATGAGTAGAAATTATTTTATTTTTTATTTTTGAACCTTTTTACGTAATTATCACTAATATTTTAATATGTGCGTCCATAGCACATAGGTTTAAAATTGGCGTGCGAAGCACGCAATGCATTGTGTATTGAATATACGCCCAATACGGGGAATGGCGTGCGAAGCACGCAATGCATTGTATATTTAAAATACTCCCAATACAGGGGTTGGCGTGCGAAGGACGCAATGCATTGTGTATTGAAAATACTCCCCATATAAGGGTTGGCGTGCAATGCACTGTCCGTCGGCCGCTTCACATAGTTTTCTGTGTCAAGCTCACATGTGCGTCCTTAGCAGTGAACGTGTTAAAAGAGTTTAAATTTAAATCACCGGGTCCTGACCTGACCTCCCCCCCAAATTTTTCCTTTCTACGGCCTTGTCAACTTTTATTTCTGCAGATTTCGTTGGCACCTATTCCCCTAACACTTTCTTTTGTATTTCTCCACTCTTCTTTAATTTGTTTGTCTTCATTTTGACTCTGATTTTGGCATAATAGCTATAGTCTTTATAATATGTCTGGTATCTTTATATTTATAATAGAGTAGATTTATCGACAGCATGTTATTATTAGCGGATTTCCAGAGGAAAGATGATCTATTGCAGTGACCCTTATGGTAAGACCTTAAGTTGAGAGTAGTAATTGAGCACCGATCATGGTCCTTAGAACACGTTTCGGGATGTCATTTAACATTATAATATAATATTATTATATAATAATATAATATTCGGATGAAGGATAATATCTAAGTTAAAAGGTAATGACAACAAATGTCCATACAACATTGTAGTATTTACTGTGTTGGTATAGGATGCCGGGTTGAACAAACCAATTAGTACACATAACTTAACTGTTATCCTTCAGTACCAGGAGACCGAGCTAAAGCTCGATTATAAGCAGGGCTATGATTTCAATAATAAATATTGGATTATTGAGTTTTGAGGTTAGGCCTATAACATTAAACAACTAAATAAAGGGTATTTTTATTTAGCAGAAGTATTCGTTGCCATGGTAACTATAAATAGATACAACATTAGGCTTACCTCTAATAAAATACAGTTTAAAAGAAAACAGATGATTATTGTAATGGCATTGAAAACATTTGCATCAGCTGTGCTTCGTTTAAAAGAAAACAGATGATTATTGTAATGACATTGAAAACATTTGCATCAGCTGTGCTTTGTATTGTTTAAAATGGACAAATTTCACTTTTTAATTTAATAAAAAGACGTAGAAAACGAATTTTCCCAGACTGGTGACCATTTCCAATCGATTTCTCGTGGCCAAAAGCCCCATATAAAATCAAAAAATCAAAAATCCTTAGACGGAGATTCCAGATCCATTTAGCAGACAACAATTATTATCTCTCGCTTTAGAAGATAAGATTCGATTGTTTTGACAGTTACACCATCCGATAGGGAATCAAAAGGGCTACAAAAAGGTGTTTTGACAGTTTTCGTTAAAATGTACGGTTTTGGAGTAATTTAGGTTTGAAATTGTCAAACAGCCGCCATTTTGAAACGCATAATCGGATTTAATCGTTTATTTTTCTTGAGGATACATTGTCAGGTTAAACTTCATGCCAAGTTTGAAGTCAATCAGTCAAACCGTTCTCTAGATATGAATTATTTTGTACAAAAAACAAAATGGTGGATATCTGGAAAACGAAGCGTTTTCGGACCTATGTTTATAGAAACTTTTTTCTTACTTTTTGTATGAGGAATCATATACCAAAATCCTGAAAGGTTTTTTTATACACCCTGTATATATAAATTCATAACTAAAGGCCTTATTAGACGAGATGGCCAGGCCACGCACCCAACGACGTAGCTGGGCTGCTCAGATTGTCATCGGGCATTGATTCTTATGGAGGTTCTTAAACGAGGGTAGCCAGCCACGTCGCCAGACTTTGGCCACCGAGCCCCGTAGCCACTCCGGTCGCCAGATGGAGCTTATTACACTAGGTCGCCAGTCACCCGTCACCACTCTGTCTGTGTGCATCTCTGTGCGTAGTATACTGTTTCAGACTGTAGATACACAGTGACCTGTTAACAGCTATTCAATATGTCCACACCTAGTGCAACTGTGGAGAAAGAGGTAGGAGGAAAGAAGACAAAAAAGAGCTGATGACAAACTGCCAGAAGTTGGTGGAAACAGTAAAGACAGAAGATTTCATTTGTGATATCGAAAAAAACAGCCTTCTATTTCTCAGTCACACCATCTCTGACGTCACAGCAAACTGAGCTGTTGTGTGTGACTGGCCACTCCACCAGCCACTGGTTCGGTAGCCAGTTGCTTCGCCATGTACGTCACTCGGCTGCGTGGCCTGGCCACCACGTCCAATAAGGGCCTAAAACAATGCACGAAATGGCTCAATAATTTCGGCCATTATTTTAACATATTCCCCAGAACAGCAAACGAAAAAACTGCTGAAACACAACCGTGCATGAGGCTAACTTGCTAAGAACTATCGCTAAACATCTTCCACTGTTTGATCCAACGTTCCAAGACAAATGTTTTCCCTAGCGCAGCACATTTTCTAGTTACCAATAGACCAAGTTCCACTCCTAATTTATTTGAAACGTGTCCATTATTATTTAAACTTGTACCAAATCAATCTACATGACCGAGTTTTTACATATTTATTGATGTTTACCATATAGACTGTGTGGAGGTTGCGATGTACTTTCTATGCATGGATAAATTTATAAATAATTCGACCTCACAGCTGAACCGTTGACGCGAGTTGAGTGCATTTCAAAAATTAAGTTTATACTAGGGGAGACCCCTGCGTGCTCCGCACGCCAACCCCCGATGGAACCTTCTAAAAACATATGTCATGTTTTATTTATAATAAAGGGGGTAGGATTAACAATATCCTCAAAACTAAGATGGTAAATCATTTTGGTTCAAATCAAATTATTTTCTATATTTTATAACAACAGTTATAATAAAGGTTAAAAGAACCAGTAAGGCTCAGTTGTAGGCCTACACTTAATAAAAAACCTAACCAAAAAGTTACTCACTATCAATTACCGTATATTATCAACAAATAGGTCTACTATATATATGTCTTATTTATTTTTAATTAGGATGTAACATAGTGTTTTCTTATTTTTAAATTCCTTTACCCAAGTTTTTATTGGATTGTGTGTGTTGAAACATGTGTTGGTTCAAAATAGGCCTAACTTAAAATATTATTTTGTATGTACTAAAAGCTGGACATCCGAATCAACTGTAATATCTGTTGGTTAAAAATCATTATTTACTTGTACAAAAGCAGCTGGATTAGTTTGTTTCTTATTATAAACAGCTGTTTTGTATACAAATATTTTTATAACCTCCTGAATACTATAAACATAGTTATTTACATCCACGAAAGCAGCTGGATTAGTTTGTTTCTTATTATAAACAGCTGTTTTATATAGAAATGTTTTTTTTAAATTCGTTCCATGCTAATCTTATAGGGAAAACCCGAACTTTGAGATTAGCTCACGCCATTAAGGATAAGAACTTTTGACATCTAAAACCTTATTGCAAAACTACGAAATGGGACGAATTTTTTGAAACCTCAAACATTAAAATTGGTCCAGAATTAAGGGAGGAGTTGTGTTTACAAAAAACGGCTTCACGTATTACATATAGGCCTAAGGATGTTTTTGGGATACAAACAACTTTTTGTTGAATGGTCTACTCATGAAGGCGTTGAATAGTTGCCAGCGTGTACGAAATGTATTAGTACAATTTGTTCGCACCTCAGCCTCCAGCCCCGGCTCACGCGTCGCTTCGTTCCGCTCGCATAAAAAAACTCGCTTTGCGAGTTTGCGTCTATGATTTTGCATTACGTTCGTCGCGCGTCAACAGAAGCTGCCCGGGGTAAACTCAACGTGGGTTTTGGGGTTAACGAACTCGTCCAAGCTACTTCAATGTATGTATAAAATTTTGACCGAATTGGAATTAAGGGTCTGCTGTAGTGGCGGCTATCTTGGATTTTTATCTCATAAGAGTAATGTTAAATTTCAAACCATTTATTTCGTTTACTTTTTATCATAAAATTATTTGCAAGGTCTCATTTTAAGCACAGTCACAATACGCATCCGTCTTGCAATTTACATTTTTAACTTCCCGCTAAGAAAATTGAAAATTTTCTAAAATCGGGAAGTTATTGGTTTCACCCAGTTTTTCGAAAATCGAGTATTCATCAGATCTCGACGTTTTTAGGTCCTAGGAATCTTCCCTGACCACTCCCGAGAGGGTGTCACCCTTTCTGTATGTATATGTGTGTGTGTGTGTATGTAAGTATGTGACCCGCTTATAACTTTTGAACGGCTTAACCGATTGGATCCTACTAAACGGCGTTCTAAAGAGTTCCATCAAACTTAGATTTCCTGAAAATTTCAACTAATTCGGACCGGTAGGTTCTGAGGAATTTCGAAAAAACTAAGAAATAAAATTTTTTCAAATCAGGTTTTTTAGGAATAACTTTTAAACGGCTTTACCGATCAATTCCAAAATCTAATCAGCTTTTAACCTTGAAAAGCGACGTCGATCGCTACCAGTCCGGTCAAAATCGGTTAATTCGTTCGTGAGATATCGTGAACGAAATAAAATAAAAAAAAGTGTTTTTCTCAATTTCTCCGAAATTTTTCATCAGAAAAATTTTTGTTGTCGATTCTTTCAATGGACTCGAAAAACTGCATCGATTGCCGCAAATCGCATAAAAATCGGTTCATTCATTCGCGAGATATCGTGAACGAAAGAAAATAAAAAAAAGTGTTTTCCCTCAATTTCTCCGAAACTTTTCATCTGAAAAATTTTTGTTGTTGATTCTTTCAATGGACTTAAAAAACTGCATCGATTGCCGCAAATCGCATAAAAATCGGTTGATTCATTCAAAAGTTATGGCAGTTCAAAATTTCCAAAAATAGTGTTTGTTGTAATTAAACTTAGCGGGAAGTTACATGGATGGCCTTTAGGGTCAACCGTTTTCCAAATTTTTTTAAATGCTTTTGATTTGTTTTATAATTGACATTTTGTAAGTACAAAGTTTGAATTTTTTTCCTAACACAATGAAAAATGATTTGCAAGCCGGATCCGAAATTTTATAAAGAATATTCTGTTTTTTTTCCATCACTTAATTACAAAAGATAGAGTTATAAAATGGTTTGAAATGAGGCAATGTCAAAGCGTTCAGCTGCAAGAAATTGCACTGTTTAGATAGGGATACAGTGAGAAGCGGTTGCTTTTCCGGTTGCTTTCTCGTTTACTGGAGCAGACCCTTAAGTTGCTCCCATTAGAGTGCAAATACATATCCATACAGTGTTCACACAGTCCCTTTAATCCCCTCATTATTTTTGATACTGAAAGTAAGTTAACAAAACTTTGAATATTTCTTTTGTTGCATAACAGGATACATTTTTCGACATATCCGACCCTCTATGATTTTGGGCGATTTATGGGGGTTAAGGGAGGTTAAAAATTTCAAATCTAAAGGTAGGCCATGTATACACCATTGAAAAGCTTATTAAAAGAGAAACGGAATGGCGCAAACTAGTGCTTAGTACCTTGCTTCTTTTCAAAGTAATGGACAATCAAAGTTCTGGAAAATAACAAACAACCTAATTATTCCTAATGTTAACAAATTAATAAGCTGCTTTGATGCTATGATAACAATATCATTTCCCACAACTTTGATCGTCCATTACTGTTTCTCTTTTAATAAGCTTTTCAATGGTGTATTACATGGCCTACCTATACATTTGAAATTGTTTATCCCCTCTCAAGCCCCCCAAAATAAAGGTTCAGATATGTCAAAAAATTTGTTCTGTTATGCAACACAGAGTTTTGTTTACTTATTTTCAATAAAAAAATAATAAACGGGGTTAAAGGTACTATATGAACACTCTGTGTATATAAACATGAATGGTTATTTCTTTGTCCTCTATAGACTCAAAAACTATTCGACCAATTTCGCACTTTATCCATATCATTGCCAGGAAGGTTCAGACGTTAAAATTACTGCAGCCTAAAGGGTTTGAAATAGGGTTGCTACCCCTATAAAATAAATATAAATAGTTGATGCCACAAAGAACTCTTTTTAATTGAAAAATCTACAAGTGCACTTCTGTTGGCCCTTGTAAAAAACCCTTGTGTACCAAATCTGAAGGAAATCCTAACCTAACTACGCTGAAGGAATTTTTAACTGGGCAAATTTAATGTGTACAATTATAAGGATTGTTTGGATATGATTTTATAAAACGGTTAGCCTTTTTATATTTTTTTAAAAATTTATAAACATTATTATCTATATATATAAAATTCAATGTATGTCCGTCTGTTTGTACGTTTGTCTGTTTGTCCTTTATGCGTTACCAAACCGTCCATCTGATTGCTTTGAAATTTTGCATAGTAACACAGGTTAACCCTGGGAAGGTTTTAGGCCATTTACCGAAGTCCTAGGACGTTAGGGCTACGCCCCAGTGGCTCTCAAAGTTTCAATGTTAATCTTATGGAAGGTCAATCTTAAGGAAGAAGAAGAAAGATTTCTTTTGATTTTATCATGGGCACAAAAAACAGCTGTTCGTATGAAAAGCTTAAAACAGCTGATTTTGATCAACAACTGATTTGGATCAAAAACTGAATATAATTTTAGGTTAGGCCTACAATGAACTAAAACACTTGGGCTAATTATTAGTATCAGGTTGATTTGTCTATCCGTGCAAAGCCAGGTCGGGCCAACTAGTATTATATTAAAATAAAGATAAAAATATTATCTTTCAATTTCATATTGATGTATCAAATAATTTATGTTATTAGCGAATTTCCATAGGAAAAATGAGCTATTGTAGTGGCTCTTATGGTGAGACCCAAGGTCGGGAGTAGCAAATGAGCACCGATCATGGTCCCCAGAACACGTTTTGGGGAGTCACTAAAATTCATATATATATATATATATATATATATATGTGTTCGCACTCTAGCGGGCGCATTTTAAATCCAATTTGGTTCAAATTTGGTACACGTGTTGGTTGTCTACGTCGCTCGGACGGGTTTGTTAACCAAAAAAATCCAACAACGTACGTTTTTTGACCGGAAGTAACTATTTTTTGAGATTTTTACTACGAAAATTAAAATGTTTTAGAGATGTTTCTTAAAATATAAATGTAGGATGTTATTCTGAACATTTTGTTTTTTTACGCGACCTTATAGCTCGCTTGGTTTCCCCAAAATCGACCAAAACGTAAAATACCATAAAAGTACCCGGTTCGAAGCCAAGTGGTGCAAACTCGCGAGGCCACTATAGGCGCAAACAAATTATACTAATATATTGCGTACACATAGGCAGCTGTTCAACGCCTTCGTGAGAAGACCTATTTCCCAAATTGTTGGTTGAAACCCTAAAACATATTCATATAAACTTAATTTTGGAAATTTGCTCAACTCACGTCAGCTGTTCAGCTGCGTGGTCGAATTATCTATACATAATTAATTTGCTAGGGGTTATTTTGTGAGTAGAACTCCTCCTAGAGTTTTTAACCGATTTTGATGTTTTTGGTGTCATTTTACAGAGCTCACTCTGAAGTTGTGCTTCCCTTAAAATGAGCTCAATGTATGTTAAGGGCTTCGCCCCAGTGGCCCTCAAAGTTGCCATGTTAATCTTATGGAAGGTCAATCTTAAGGAAGAAGAAGAAAGATTTCTTTTGATTTTATCAGGGGCACAAAAAACAGCTGTTCGTATGAAAAGCTTAAAACAGCTGATTTTGATCAACAGCTGATTTTGATCAACAACTGATTTGGATCAAAAACTGAATATAATTTTAGGTTAGGTAAATCAAGCAATAGCGAAGCATTGCCATGCCCACTAGTTAATGTTATAATGAAGTAATTAATAATCGAATATGTTTATATGTTATACGAAGATGTACGAATGTTTCCGTAGCTAGACGAATGGATATCTCTTCTTTAAATTTTGTGAAAATGATTATATTCTTGATAAAAAGTTGTATTTATATTCATTTTATAACCCTAAAGCAAATCTTATACAGTAACGTATTATATCCTACATTAGTTATACAGAGTGATACAGAACTATGCTGCAATGTCTCGGTAGCTCATTCTATAGCTAAAAATAAGAAACAAAGTTCATATAAACACAGGCCTGAAAAAGCTTCGTTTTCTAGATATCTGCCGTTTGTTTTACAAAATAATTAATATCTAGAGAACGGTTTGACTGATTGAGTTCAAATTCGGCATGAAGTTTAACCTAACAATGATCTTTCTCAAGAAAAATAAGCGATTATATCTAATCATTGTTTCAAAATGGCGGCTGTTTAAAAATTTTCAAACCCGAATTACCCAAAAACCGTACATTTTAACAAAAAATGTCAAGGCACCTATTTTGTAGCCCTTTTGATTCCCTATCGGATGGTCTCACTGTCAAAACAATCTGATGAAGGATAATAGTTAAGTTATGTGTAATAATTGGTTTGTTCAACCCGGCATCCTATACCAACACAGTAAACACACAATATTGTATGTACATATTCAGTTTATCTTTAACTTAGCTACTATCATTCATACGACTGTTTTGACAGTTAAATTATCTATCCGATAGGGAATAAAAAGGGCTACAAAAAAGGTATCTTGACATTTTTTATTAAAATGTACTGTTTTTGATCAATTTAGGTTTGAAATTTAAAAAAAAAAACATAATGGCGGATACCTGGGAAATGAAGCGTTTTCGGACATAAGAACTTTTTTCTTACTTTTCTAGCTATAGAATGAGTTACCGAGGTTTGCCGTATAATTAATTCTGAATCACCATGTATAACTTGTATTAAAAAAAAAAAAAAAAATCACAAGACATTATATTATTGAATAATTCGACCACGCAGCTGAACCGCTGACGTGAGTTGAGCAAATTTTCAAAATTAAGTTTATAGGCCTATGTTTTAGGGTTTCAAGCAACATTTTGGGAAATAGGTCTCTTCACGACGGTGCTGAATAGCTGCAAATGGTTCGCACGCCATTCCGCATATTAGGAGTATCTTCAATACACAATTCATTGCGTGCTCCACACGCCATTCAGCATAATTTGAGTATCTTCAACACACAAAGCATTCGCACGCCAACCCCCCATACTGGGAGTATCTTCAACGCACAAACACGCCAACCCCACGGTAGAATCCACCACATGGCTTTGAACCGGATTCTTCTATGGTATTTTACGTTTTCATCGATTTTGGGTAAACCAAGCTATAAGGTCGCGTAAAAAAACAAAATGTGCAGAATAACATCCTACATTTAATTTATATTTGTAGAAAAAATCAAAACAAATTCATTCTAGTAGGAAAAATCTCAAAAATTAGTTACTTCCGGTCAAAAAACGTGCTTCCAATAGTTAGATTTTTTTGGTTAACGAACTCGTCCCAGCGACGTAGCATCCGAAAATCCAACATTCGGAAGAACGTTTTTTGACCGGAAGTAACTATTTTTTGAGATTTTTCCCGGTTCAAAGCCATGTGGTGGATTCTACCGACCGAAACACACAATGTATTGTGTATTGAAGATACTCCCAACACGGGGGTTGGCGTGCGAAGCACGCAATGTTTTGTGTGTTGAAGATACGCCCAATATCCGGAATGGCTTGCGAAGCACGTAATGCATTATGTATTGAAGATACTCCCAATACGGGGGTTGGCGTGCAAAGCACGCAATGCTTTGTGTATCGAATATACTCCCAATATGCGGAATGGCGTGCGAACCATTTTGCAGCTATTCAGCACCGTCGTAAATAGACCTATTTCCCAAATTGTTGGTCGAAACCTTAAAACATTGGCTTATAAACTTAGTTTTGGAAATTTGCTCAAATCACGTCAGCGGTTCAGCTGCGTGGTCGAATTATTATATTGTTACTCACGGACGTACAACTTTTATCGGAGTTGATATTTAATTAAAAATTCTAGAAATTGTGTATTACGATTCTATTTACGCCTAGACTAGAGAAGGTTTAAGTTCCCTACCATTTCCCGTGATATATCTGCAACAGATAACTCTTCCATTTAAGACAATTACTAAGTGATTGGTTTATAGCAGGCTTCACGCTGTTTTGTTATTGTCTAGAGTCCGGGCTATTTGTAGCGGAAAATAGGTTAAGGTTATCAATTGTCCAGTTAGGTTGTCACTGGAAAGTAGGAGTTTTACGTAGCTCGTAATCACAGAATGGTTACATTGTTTATTAGCGAATTTCCACAGGAAAAATGAGCTATTGCAGTGGCCTTTATGGTAAGGCCCAAGGTCGGGAGTAGCAAATGAGCACCAATCATGGTCCCAAGAACACGTTTTGAAGTGTCATTAAAAATCATATATATCTATATATTTAGATCAATATAGCTCCACGACCGTTCAGAAGATCGCGTTATCACTTCCCCTAGAATTACTGGGTTTATATATATGTATATATATGTTCGCTCTATAGCGATCGCATTTTAAGTCCGATTTGGTCCAAATTTGGTACACACATTGGTTGTTTACGGGGCTCCGGAGCGCCCTATCTCGGCAATGTTAAAAATACAATATTTAAGGAACATTTTCTTAGAAACTACTAGATCAAAATTAGTAAAATTTTATCAGTGTGTTAGTACTACCTAAATACAAGATTTAACGTGAGGGTTTTGCAATACAAGCATTAGAATAAATTTTGTCATTATTTTTATAAATTAATAGAATTTTGACCAGTTTTTATCGTATTTCTCAGTCATAACTTATAAATTAGCACTTATATTACAAAATGCTCTCGTTAAAACCTGTATTATACTCCATTAAACAACCCCTGAAAATTTCAGATCAATATGTTTGATAGATTTTGATAAAATGTTCCTTTTGTGAATAAAATATATGATTTCCGGAAAACTCGTTTAAAGCTTTACTTGCATATTTAGTACATACCAACCCCATATGCAGGGTTGTCATCATCTGAATATCAACAAAGACTGTATAATCAGGTTTGGCACTACAGAAAAAGCTAAATATCCCTACCAAAATGAAAATTCCCACCATAGGTGGCAATTTTAATTATTTTCAAATTGGATAAATTATATAAAATTATTAAGAATATGATACAAAATTTGTCTTATTCTCATGTGACATACGAACCAAAAAACGTATTTTTATCCACTTAGAGTTGAGATATAATAATAAATTTAGTTTTGTTTTAAAGCTAAATAAAAGGGCAATAACAAGCAATAAAAAACCAAAAAATGAAAAAAAAATTTTTTTAGGTGTTCCGGAGCCCTTTACGTCGCTCGAACGAGTTCGTTAGCAAAAAAATCCAACAACGGTTTTTAACTTCCCGCTACCAATAAAGGGAAGTTATTGATTTCGGTCCGATTTTCGAAAGTCGAGTTTTCATTAAATCTCCACGTTTTGAGGTCCCAGGAAGCCATTCTGACTATTCCCGCCGAGGTGTCCGACCGTGTGTGTGTGTGTGTGGATGTATGTGTGTAAATAAATTTTTGTCGTACAGTTTCTCAAAAACGAATCAACCGATTGAATTCTACGACATGTCATTCGAAAGGGTGTATCAAAACTTAAATCTGATTAGATTAGAGAGTTAATCCATCGAGCCAATCCGAAGAAATTTAAAAAAATAACCTAAATTTTTTTTGGAATTTTTATGTTTTTTAAAAATAACTTTAAAGCGTGCGAAAAAATCATAATAAAACCATGTATAAATTTTTTGTGCTTAAAAAACTGCGTCGACTGCTTTTTTGAAAATGAAAATCGAACGACGCATTCAAAAGTTATCGTTGTTTAAAAATTCACAAATTTTCGTTTTTTGGTATTTTTTGGTATTTTTTTAACATATCTTCCAGATTTCTCAACCAATCAATATAAACCTGTACATTTTCTTTTTGTGCTTTAAAAACTGCGTAGAAT
>JAGFPH010002769.1:128154-145419 GCA_018207615.1 Philaenus spumarius
CTCTAGGGCCATAGGTGCTCACTAAGAAAGGGTATGCAAAATTTCGAAATTTTAGGAGAGGTTTGGGGGAATCAAAGTTACTAAAATCATAATTTCAGATCTTTTATTATTATGACAATAGTGCTTTTTTTATTTAAGATCTATATATATAAAAGCCAAATACCACTCACTGACTGAACACTTAAAAAGAATACAATTACGTTAAAAAAACTGAAAATACCAACCACCACGGGCAACGCCGTACGGGTCAGCTAGTTTCCTATAGTGTTCAAAACACCCTATCTACTCTAGGTTTCAAGTTTAGTTGCCGCGTTATTCCTACACTGCTACTAGTCTGTACAAAAACATAGGCTATACACGTTTGGCCACATTGGATTTAAAAATAAAATAAAAGTTTTGTTTATTACCTTATTTGGTCCGTCGCAATCCTTGTTTGTTTGTTTTTATATTACCGGTTTCGACATTGCTACGATGTCATCGTCAGATATTCAAACACAGTCATAATAAATAAATGCACGTAACACACACTGTAAAAACACTTAAACAATATACGGTACCAGGAACTGGCACATACTTTCTCACAAACATATTTAAATTATTAAACAGATTCACAGTGACTTGTAGGGTTTGGTAGGAGAGGTGATTTTTTTATTAAACTAGGAAATTAACTAATAAAAATACTATTATTATTATCTGGAGAGAAAACTATTCGATCGATTTCGAACAAATTTGCACCAAACACGTCAATTAGGCCTGTATAGATGCACGAAAAGATTTTTAAAACAACCCCTTTTTCGGCTAAAAAAACCCCCAAAATCAGTTATTATTATTATTATTAGCAGCTAAACGAGGATTTTTAGAAAGATGTTTTTTTTTTTTGCAAATGGTAGGGTATATTAAAGGCTACAAATAAGCCAAATTTTATCAAAATCGTTAGAGCCGTTTTTTACTTTCTCCACCCTATACGTAGTATATGGGTAAAGTATTGTTTTCGTCCAAATTTTCGAATTTGAATTTTTAGTGGAATTATCAGTTTTGGTGCTCCCTGAACCATAAAAAAATGTCTAGTGGAATTATCTGTGTTGGTGCTCCCTGAACCCAAAAATATTTTTAGTGGAATTATTTTTTTTAGTGCTCCCTAAACCCAAAAAAGTGTTTTTTTGGTGATGTCTGTCAGTGTGTCTGTAAGGATGTGTACAGAGCTGGAGACCGTACCAACTGTCCGATTTTGATGAAATTTGGTATGTGTATGTAGTTCTGGAATATCTCCAGGCGTTTTTAGCATTTTTTAAAATTTTAGATTTTTAAAGGGGTTTTACCCCCCAAAAATGGCCAAAAAACGAGAAAAATCAAAATTTCTCAAAAACGGCTTTAACGATTTTGATCAAATTTGGATTATTTGTAGCCCTTAATGTACACTACCATATGCAAAAAACCGCATCTTTCTAAAAATTGTCGTTTAGGTAATAATAATAACTGATTTTCGGGGTTTTTGGCCAAAAAGGGGGTTGTTTTTCAAAAATTGACGAAACCCTTTTTCGTGCATCTATACAGGCCTAATTGACATAATTGGTGAAAATTTGTTCGAAATCGATCGAATAGTTTAAATAATAATAATAATATAATATAATAATATAATATGGATGTGTGTTATACATGCACCTAATATTTTCCATGGTAACATTTTCCTACTTTTGCAATTCTAAATAACCACCTCCTACACTACTCTTGGGAACGTATAATGTTTCAACTGGGAGAAAGTATGTGGCAGTTATCTGGTACCGTTTATTTATAAAAAAATAATAACTGATTTTTTGGTGTTTTTTTTTGCCAAAAAGGGGGTTGTTTTTGAAAATTTTTCAAAACCGTTTTCGTGCATCTGTACAGGTGTACTTGACACGTTTGGTGCAAATTTGTTTCAAATCGATCAAATAGTTTTCGCTCTAGGTTTGTATACATGCAGACATACATACATTCATACATACATACAGACAGACATTTTGTAAAAATCACTTTTTTGGACTCAGGGGTCCCAAAACGGACCTTTTCACAAAAATCTCAACATCATTTTTTTTTGCGATCTCTATACTTTCTCTATAATATTCTAGTATAATGAGAAAGTACTCGTACAAACACTATACAAGTTTTTAACATTGACACAGAAAAAGTGATCACCATGCACACTGTTTAAAATAAGTCAAGTCCAAAAAATGTTTAAAATAAATGTTTCGGTATTGTACGTTCGCAGTTCAACAAGCAGGAATTACAACTAGACGACAGATGGCAATAGTTATTCTATAACTGAACGTACTGGTCCTTTAATCTTTTTGGAACGAAGTTCTTTAACGCGGGCTGCGGTAGGAGTTAGATAGAACATGTAATGGGTAACGAAAAAAAACTGTTATTAATTGGTTGCTATGGCAATGAATGTAAATACATTCAAGAAACATGTGTTTCGGTTCATCAATTTAAATTAAGAGACGATCGTTTCCGCCCGGCGTAGTTCAGATATTATCGTCAAGCGCTGAAATACATTCAATAAACATAAAGTGTTGGTCCATCAGTCTAGGCCTAACCTAAAATTATTGTGTGTATATTTAATTTATTTTACCTGCCTTAACGACAACATACATTTAGGTTAGGCCTAGAAATAAATTTTAAGTCTAGGCCTAACCTAAAATTATTGAGTGTATATTGCCGTTAAGACAGGTAGAATTAATTATTATAACATCAAAACTAAGATGGTAAACACAGTTAAATGTCCATTCATTGTAAGTACATCCAATAAACATAAATTGTGGGTTCATCGGTCTATACCTAACCTCAAATTATTGCGTGTATGTTTAATTTATTTTACCTGCTTTAACGGCAACATACAATAATTTTAGGTTAGGCCTAGACGGATGAACCAACATTTTATGTTTATTGGACGTGCTTACAATGAATGGACATTTAACTGTGTTTACCGTCTTAGATTTGATGTTATAATAATTAATTCTACACATTTATTTTAATAACATTAAACGTATGGAAACAGTAAATATTTGTATAAAAAAAATAAAATAATAAACGGTAATTAAAAGATTAAAATTATGTGTGTATGTTGCCGTTAAGGCTGGTAAAAGAATTGAAGAAAAGGCGTGATGAACTTCGTTCCTGACGGGGGTTCCACGACCGCACACATTAACTTTTTTTTAATTATTGTTTAGTATGGTTATGTTCGTAAAGTTTGTTATTTGATTGGCCGATATTCAAATGAAATGTAAACCGTTATTTTGGAATCGTATGCTAATTATTAACAACCAGAATTTTCTAATATTGTTTTATCGTTTACAAACGTGTCGTGGAAAATTGTTTTAACCCTGAGAATTTTAATGGTACTTAAAATACAAATATTATGATATAACCTCACTAAAGTTATGTTTAACTAAAACTGTTTGTTTACTCACGATTGTTAAAACATTCAGTAATTATAGTAAATAACAAAGCATTACCAGAGTGTAAAAAAATTCGTTATTGGGAAGTATTCGTTAGTGGGTTTTGACCCACGAATTAAACAAATTTTATTACTAGCGAATTTCCATAGGACGAGCTGTTGCAGTTACCCTTATGGCGAGACCTAAGGCCGGGAATAGTAAATGAGCACCGATCATGGTCCCCAGAACACGTTTTGGGGTGCCATTACAATTTGTATATATGTATTCATATTCTTTAAGTCCGATTTGGTCAAAATTATTTACACACGTTGGTTGTTGCTCTGTTCTTTGGCCAAAAATCCCAAAACCGGAAGTAACTGCTTTTTCGTTCTAGAATGAAACCTTTTTAGAGTTTTTTTCTAAAAAGAATGTACGACGTAATTGTGCACATTTTGTTTTTTTTGACAAAAGCCTTGTAGTACGATTGGTTTCCTCCAAAATCGATCAAAACGTAAAATACCATAAACGTGTGAGCAGCTTCCGATCCGAGGTCGACGGCCGAGTTTGAACCCTGCGAGCGAAGCGAAGCAGTATGAATCACTATGGCGCAAGGTAAAAGTACAAACTCGCAAAGCCGTGAACCGTTCAGTAATGTTGAGAAATAAACGGTACCAGGAACTGGCACATACTTTCTCACAAATACATTTAGATTACTAAACAGATTCACTGTGACTTGTAGGGTGGGGTAGAAGAGTTTTTTATTAAAGTTGGAGATAAACTTATAAATATTATTATTATTATTATTATCTAGAGAGAAAACTATTCGATCGATTTCGAAAAAATTTGCACCAAACACGTCAATTAGGTCTTCATAGATGCACGTAAAATGGTTTTGAATTTTTTTTTAAAACAACCCACTTTATGGCCAAAAAACACCCAAAAACAGTTATTATTATTATTATTAGCTAAACGATAATTTTTAGAAAGATGCGGGTTTCTGTATATGGTAGGGCACATTAAAGGCTACAAATAAGCCAAATTTTATCAAAATCGTTAGAGCCGTTTTTAATAAAAAAATAATAATAATTTTTTTGAAGGTTTTTTGGCCAAAAAGGGGGTTGTTTTTCAAAATTGTTCAAAACCCTTTTTCGTGCATCTATACAGGCGTACTTGACATGTCTGGTGCAAATTTGGTTGAAATCGATTAAATAGTTTTCTCTCTAGCTTTGTATACATACAGACATACATACAGACATACAGACATACAGACATACATACAGACAGACATTTTGTAAAAACCACTTTTTTGTACTCAGGGGGTCCCAAAACGGGTATTTCCACAAAAATCTCAACATCGATTTTTTTGCGATCACTATACTTTCTCTATACTATAGTATAGTGAGAAAGTAAAATTATTAAACAGATTCACTGTGACTTCATAATAGTGGGGCAGGCGAGGTGATATTAAAGTAGGAGATTAACTAAATATTATTATTATTAGCTAGAGAGAAAACTATTCGATCGGTTTCGAACAGATTTGCACAAAACACGTCTATTAGACCTGTATAGATGCACGAAAAACGGTTTTGAATTTTTTTGAAAAACAACCCCCTTTTTGGCAAAAAAAAAACCACAAAAATCAGTTATTATTATTAGTATTAGCCAAACAAGAATTTTTTGAAAGATACTCTTTTCATATTGGTAATCAAAATCGTTAGAGCCGTTTTTTTATAAAAAAATAATAACTGATTTTTTGGGTTTTTTTGGCCAAAAAGGGGGTTGTTTTTCAAAATTTGTCAAAACCTTTTTTCGTGCATCTATACAGGCCTACTTGACATGTCTGGTGCAAATTTGTTTGAAATCAATCGAATAGTTTTTGCTCTAGCTTTGTATACATACAGAATGACATTTTGTAAAAACCACTTTTTTGGACTCAGGGGGTCCCAAAACGGATATTTCCACAAAAATCTCAACATCAATTTTTTTGCGATCACTATACTTTCTCTATACTATAGTATAGTGAGAAAGTAAAAGACTGTTTATTCAAATTTTCGTAACAAAATGTACCAAAAGCAGTACATTAAATCATGTGCAGTGTTGATGAAATTTTTGAACACCGAGCGTTCTGTGCGTGGTTATTGATCGACCTTGAAGGTTGCGCCCGGTTCACATGCGAGCATTATTTGCATTGCACTTAATTTATGAGCGGATTTATTACTTTCTTGTGTCTCGGAAAGGTTGCGTGCATGTGATACGGTCTGTGTGTTACTTTGTTGTAGGTGTGTTGGAGTTGTGAGCGTAAATGCAGTCGAAATTTGTCATAAAAATAAAGGTTGCTTCAAAATGAATATCGGGGGTTTAAGGTTTTGTAGTATTTATTATCGCATATATTATTTCTCAAGATTATTTTTTTGTCGGTACGCCATAACTTCCTTAATACATCATCAAATTACATGAATGAGGCATCATTTTAAAGCTTTCCTTAACCACTACACGGGAAAAATAGACAAACAGCTTAAAATTCATGTTTTAATAACAAAAATTGATTTAAAAAACTTTTATATTATACTCTGTATGTTCCTAATAAAAGGCGCCATCTACTAACCATCTGTTTAACTAGCATGACAGCTGTTATTTAGATTGTTTACACTGTAAGATTGTATAGGGAAACTGTTATTTATAAAAAAATGTAAATAAATAAACTTAATTAACTGAATTAAATCAACGTGTTAAATCAGGTAAATGTAGGCCTACTCCGAACTTGCGAAATATTCGCACGGGTCAGCTAGTTTAACTTACAATAATTATTATAAATAATTCTACCACGCAGTTGGACCGCTGACGTGGGTTGAGCAAATTTCCAAAATTAAGTTTATAGGCCTATGTTTTAGGGTTTCAACCAACAATTTGGGAAAGAGGTCTACTCACGAAGGCGTTGAACAGCTGTCTGTGTGTACGCAATATTAGTAGAATTTGTTTGCGCCTAGTGGCCTCGCGAGTTTGCACCACTTGGCTTCGAACCGGGTACTTTTATGGTATTTTACGTTTTGATCGATTTTGGGGGAACCAAGCGAGCTTTAAGGTCGCGTAAAAAACAAAATGTGCAGAATAACATCCTACATTTATATTTGTAGAAAAAACTCTAAAAAATATTATTCTGGCAAGGAAAAATCTTTAAAAATAATTACTTCCGATCAAAACCGTGCTTCCTATTGTTGGATTTTTTTTGTCTAACGAACTCGTCCGAGCGACGTAGACAACCAACATGTGTACCAAATTTGAACCAAATCGGACTTAAAATGCGGCCGCTAGAGTGCAAACACATATACACATATATATTTTTATATATATATGAATTTTAATGACACCCCAAAACGTGTTCTGGGGACCATGATCGGTGCTCATTTGCTACTCCCGACCTTGGGTCTCACCATAAGGGCCACTGCAATAGCTCGTTTTTCCTATGGAAATTCGCTAATAAGCCATGAAATGAAAAACCAAAAATGTGTTCAGTCAGACTAGTGTAGTGGGCAATGTTTCACCGACCAGTTTGTATTCTATAGTGCGATACAAGGTTTTTAAACATTTCTCTCCAAGACGTATTACTGGTGTTTATTTTTCAAGATGTCCGGTGAAGTAGGTGAAAACCTATTTGTTAGAGGTGGAAATATAAGTTCACCTGACCAGGGGTCTAAATAACGGATCACTAAGGTTCAAGGAGTATTATCATAGACATAAACCAGTAAGTACGTTTTACAACTTTCTATATTTTACTATCAAGTGGTTCAGTGGTAGACTATTCTTTTGACACTCTCTACACACAAAACTACAATGAATAACTGATTCTTTTAACACTGATTAACTTTATTACTCTAATCAATTTGGCAATGCTACCCCAAGACGAAACACCCAAAGAAATATCTATGTTCGTGTAATGCTGGCTCGAACGAGCTTCTACTTTAATTTAAACAAAAAGAAACAAACACTTTTATGATGAATATCTGACAATCTATTCACCTACCTATTTACCAAAGCTCTCTCTCTAACTGGAATTCTCGTAACCAAAATGGTCGCTTTCCGACCAGCAGCTTTTCTCCGCTTCTCAGGAGAATTAACTCTGTCCCACAGAGTCTCCGCCCGGCACACAAAAATACTGGTCCTTCCCGACCAGCAGCGTTTTCTCCGCTTCACAGGAGAACTAACTCTGTTCCACAGAGTCTCCGCCCGGCACACAAAAATACTGGTCCTAGATCTAGGTCAGTATGACCCTTTTATAGTTTGTCAGATTATCCAAGTGTGTCTTTGTAAGTGTGTCTTGTTCGAGTCAGCTATTTCACAACATTTTGCACTATTATACAATAATGCTCCACTTTCTGTGTCTTCGTCTTGGCCTAGTAAATTCTAAACTATTCTAAACTTTATTTTAATTATATTTATTTCTTAAACCTACCCTCTAATCTTAACAGCATCTTATCGGAGACGGCAGGGCTAGTTGAAGTAGTCTATCGTGGTCTTCATTCCTAGTGGCCGTTTTTGTAAGGCACACTCAGTACAAACCCCTTTATGCTGAATCGAAACACAACACTCATCATTCCGGTGGTACCTGGCTGTTTGTGAAATGGTTCTAGAAACTCTACAGCAGTTCGTCTAAAACTAGAACCACCGTACCTGTTGCAAAAAACATAAATTTCTGTAGCCCATTTAATGTCCTTTCGAATGGTATTAATGTGAAAACTATCGACAAGGGGTACACATTAATTGGTCATGCAAATTAATTATTGCCTACTCTTTAATTATGCACGTCAAACTAATGGACGCTGTTGAAATCCAAGAAAACGTATTACTTTTCGTGTTGGTGAAACCGTGTAGGTGTACTTGACTCCAAATTATTCATAGTGTCATCTGAAAACCGTACATTTTATATCAACCCATTGGTTTCATAGTTCATTCAAGGGTCTGCTCCAGTAAACGAGAAAGCAACCGGAAACGCAAGAGCTTCTCACTATATCCCTATCTAAACAGTGCCATTTCTTGCAGCTGAACGCTTTGACATTGCCTCATTTCAAACCATTTTATAAGTCTATCTTTTGTAATTGAGTGTTGAAAAAAAAAAAACTGAATATATTATTCTTTATAAAATTTCGGATCCGGCTTGCAAATTATTTTTCATTATTAATTTTTTATTGTGTTAGGAAAAAAATTTAAACTTTGTACTTACAAAATGTCAATTACATAACAAATCAAAAGCATTTAAAAAATGTAAATTGCAAGACGGATGCGTATTGTGACTGTGCTTAAAATGAGACCTTGCAAACAATTTTATGATAAAAAGTAAACGAAATAAATGGTTTGAAATTTAACATTGCTCTTATGGGATAAAAATGCAAAATAGCCGCCACTACAGCAGACCCTTAAGGGTGATAATTACTGTTTTTCTTGTCCCTTACATTTATTGACCAGTTTGTATTCTATACGGGAATCCACCAAGGTTTTTAAACATTTTTCTCGAAGACGTATTACTTTTGTTATTTTTCTAAGATGTCAGGAGAAAGTTTCGTTTCAAAGACTGTAGGACTTGCTGAAGAAGACCACCGTGGTTTTAATTCGTAGTGACAGCTTTTGGACGGCCTACACAGTATTTACGTCGTCAAAACAGCCCGTACGACGGTACTTGTCAACAACACTTATCATTCCAGCATCACTCGGTTGTTTGTGAAATCGTTTTTGAAACTCTGCAGCAGTTCGCGTCAAACTGGTGCGCGAATTTAACTAGCTTTATCCATCCTGTCACTAGCCAAACGTAAAATAAACAACAAGAATAATTAATAATTCGACTACGCAGCTGAACCGCTGACGTGAGTTTAAAATTAAGTTTGTAGGACTATGTTTTAGAATTTCAACCAACAATTTGGGAAATAGGTCTATTCACGACGGTGCTGAATAGCTCAAAAATGGTTATTAATATGCCATTCCGCAAATTGGGAGTATCTTCAAAACACAAAGCATTGCGTGCTTCGCACGCCAACCATCGTATTGCTAGTATTGTCAATACACAATGCATTGCGTGCTTCGCACGCCAACCCCACGGTAATATCCGCCACACGGCTTTGAACCGGGTAATTTTGTGGTATTTTACGTTTTGATCGATTTTGGGGGAACCAAGCGAGCTATAAGGTCGCGTGAAAACCAAAATGTGCAGAATAACATCCTACATTTACATTTGTAGAAAAACTCTAAAACAAATTCATTCTCGTAAGAAAAATCTAAAAAAATAGTAACTTCTGGTCAAAAAACGTGCTTCAGGTTGTTGGATTTTTTTGGCTGACGAACTCGTCCGAGCGACGTAGACAACCAACATGTGTACTTAATTTGAATCAAATCGGACTTAAAATGCGGCCGCTAGAGTGCGAACACATATATACATATATATATATATGAATTTTAGTGACTCCCCAAAACGTGTTCTGGGGACCATGATCGGTGCTCATTTGCTACTCCCGACCTTTGGTCTTACCATAAGGGCCGCTGCAATAGCTCATTTTTCCTATGGAAATTTGCTAATAATTCGACCACGCAGCTAGACCACTGACGTGAGTTGAGCAAATTTCCTATGTTTTAGGGTTTCAACCAACAATTTGGGAAATAGGTCTATTCACGAAGGCGTTGAACAGCTGTCTGTGTGTACGCAATATATTAGTAGAATTTGTTTGCCCCTAGTGGCCTTGCGAGTTTGCACCACTTGGCTTCGAACCGAGTACTTTTATGGTATTTTACGTTTTGGTCGATTTTGGGGGAACCTAACGAGCTATAGGGTCGCGTAAAAAAACAAAATGTGTAGAATATCATCCTACATTTATATTTTTTAGAAAAAAACTCTAAAAATTTCTCATTATCATAGTAAAAATCTCAAAATATAGTTACTTCCTGTCAAAAAACGTATTTCCGGTTGTTGGATATTTTTGGCTAACGAACTCGTGAGAGCGACATAGACAACCAACACGTGTACCAAATTTGGACCAAATCGGACTTAAAATGCGGCCGCTAGAGTGCGAACACATATTATATATACACATGATTTTTATATATATATATGATTTTTAATGACACCTCAAAACGTGTTCTGGGGACCATGATCGGTGCTCATTTGCTACTCCCGACCTTGGGTCCTACCATAAGGGCCACTGCAATAGCTCATTTTTCCTATGGAAATTTGCTAATAAATATGCAAAGCACAGTGCTTAATAACTGTTGGTTCATGGAGTAGCCTATATCGTGTAGAAATTATAAAAGAAACCAATTAAAAAGTTTGTTACACAGTTTAAAATCAAAGTTGATTGAACGTAATTAACTCGAGAGCCATCTAGCGGAAGTAATTATAACTAAAGACTTACAGTGCAGATGCAACGCTGAGCTTCATAATCTCACTTAAGCAGTAACCTTGTTTGCACAATAGATATAAAACAGGAACCCTTTGTCTGTGCTGTGCTGGTTGGGGGTTTATGTCGGGGAGATGGTTTTAATTTTACTGTTTTGCCCATAAACGTGATTTTATAATTTATTTAAAGTTCTTCGAGAAACTTTCTCACTATACAATAGGGTCTATGTAGAGAAAGTATAGTGATCGCAAAAAAAATCGTTGTTGAGATTTTTGTGGAAATATCCGTTTTGGGACCCCGTGAGTTCAAAAAAGTGGTTTTTACAAAATGTCTGTCTGTATGTACACAACAAAGCTAGATAGAAAACTATTAGATCGATTTCGACAAAATTTACACCAAACATGTCAATTAGGCCTGTATAGATGCACGAATAAAGGTTTTGAAAAAATTTGAAAAACAACCCCCTTTTTGGCCAAAAACCCCCAAAAAAATCAGTTATTATTTTTTTTATAAAAAAAACGGCTTTAACGATTTTTATAAAATTTGTCTTATTTAATGTACCCTACCATATGCGAAAAACCTTATCTTTCTAAAAATTTGAGTTTATCTAATAACAGTAATAGTAACTTATTTTGGGGGTTTTTTGGCCAAAAAGGGTGTTGTTTTTCAAAATTTGTCAAAACCTTTTTTCGTGCATCTATACGTGACTAATTGACATGTTTGGTATGAATTTTGTCGAAATCGATCACCAAAATCATTAACAGTTGATTTTAAACTATGAAGCAACTATTTGTATTTCTAACTTTTAGGTTAGGCTTTTACTGAAGCGTATACCTGAGCCTTGCTGGTTCTTTTAACCTTTATCATAACTGTGTTACCAAATATACGAAATTATTAGATTTGTGCATTTACCATCTTAGCTTTGAGGTTATTAGGCCTATTAATCCTACGCTTTTATTTTGAAGGATACATAACATGATTATGTGTATAGAAGGTTAACGGGGTTGGCGTGCGGAGCAGGTAGGGATCTCCCCTAGTGATTAATAAAATGTGATGGAGTCATATTTGTCGCGAGTATAAATAGTGTTTGTGCAAACCTTTGTTACAACGACTACATGCTTTGTAGAATCCATGTTGTGTCCGTCTGTCTACCTGCCTGTCATTAGTCTAATAAGCTCTACTGCATAATGTATAGCTTTCAACTTATTACTTTGTTTCTATTTGTGTACATGGGGGGGGGGGGGGGGCGAGAAAGTTAAAACAATAAAATAGAGGTCTTCAAAGAAGACGCGGCTGTGTATAAGGACATGTTATAACATTACAGTGTGAAGCAAATACATAGTACTGAAATTAAAGCAGCTGATTACATTGTTGATTGTTGCCAGGCCACGTTGCTTGGTATTACTTCCTTGCTTGAGGTTAGTAAGTTTTTTTTTATTCATTATTTTCCCTGTACAAAAGAATTGGTAACACTATTAACTGTTAGTTATAATAAAACTAAATAATAATATGTATCTTTAAACAATTATTAAACAACTTATTAACTTAAAATAATTCAAATTGAACTTAAATACTATTATACAATAATTTCAACAATATTATAAACTTAAAAAAACAATGGAAGAAATCATAAAATTACCCTTCTGGTACAAGGAAAATGTAGGCACTTTATTTAGGCTTTAATAAGCCTGTTTAGAAGCTACCCTCGTTAAGAAAAAATAACTTAAATTAATGATACTTATCAGACTTCGAATAAAAAACAAAGGGCGGTGAAAACTTATAACATACTTTAACAAAATAAGAATACAAAAAACAAAAATTAGCACAAAGTGTGGAGTCTAAATTGAAAACAAAGGTTACTATGAAAATACACAGAAGTAATACTAAAAATACTTTAACATATATTATACTAGAAAATTCAACGCAATACGCACGCACAAAAATAAACACAGCCACACATACATTCACACACAACAGTCCTAAAACAGCATTCACATGTGCATTAAGTTTTTTAAATTACAATTATAAAAATGCTATTTATATCTTCTAAATCGTATAGCCATCGCCTCAAAAGCTTTAGAAAGGTTTTACAATTTTTACATTTTTACTTTCTCCCCCTATACCCTATATAGTATATGGAGAAAGTATTGTATTCGTCAAAATTTTCGAGTTTGAGTTTTTGGTGGAAATATCCGTTTTGGGTCCCCCTGAACCTAAAAAAGTGCTTTTCGGAGTGATGTCTGTGTGTGTGTGTGTGTGTCTGTGTGTCTGTGTGGATGTTATCAGACCTAGAGCCTAAACCAGTCGTCCGATTTTGATGAAATTTGGTATGAAGGTACTAATCCACGGTATTTCCAGGCATTTTTTCATTTTTGTGAATTTTTTATTTTTAAGGGTAATTTTTCCATAAAAACCATTAAAATAACTGAAAAATAAACTTTTCTCAAAAACGGCTCTAACGATTTTGATTAAAATTTTATAGTTTATTAGGGACCTAAAGTACTATAAACTGTAAAATTTTAATCAAAATCGTTTGAGCCGTTTTTTGAGAAAAGTTGGTTTTTCCGTTATTTTATGAATTTTTAAGGGAAAACAACTTTAATACAAAATCACCTCTCCTACCCCACCCTACAAGTCACCGTGAATCTGTTTAATAATTTAAATATGTTTGTGAGAAAGTATGTGCCAGTTCCTGGTACCGTTTATTGAATATATTCTGGCATATTATTAAACAGTTTAGGGGCAACAAATAAATAAAATTTCATGAAACAAGTCTTATTGGGCTTTAGTACAGGATGTTGCGAACCACGCCTAAGTCTCATTTTATCTGGGTTAAGTACTAGTTCTATATTTCCACTCCGTTTGTAAAATATCTTTAGGACTTTGTATACGTAAAGATGCTGCAGTGGAAGTATTTTTAAATATCTGAAAAGAGGCATTGAAGGAACCTTTTAGATTTATGACAAATAAGCCGAACACATCGTTTTTGAATACTCAAAATCTGTTTAAGATTCGAAATGTAAGTACCTCCACAACATGCCAAACCATAAGTTAGTCTACTATGTATTAACGAGAAATATACAGTTTTTAAAACATAACTAGGAGCTAAGTTTTTCAAAAATTAAAACACGCGCATTATCAGGTTTAATTTTGTTTGTAGTTCTCTTACATGAGGTTTCCAAGAAACTCTAAAATCCACAGTCAAGCCCAGATACTTTATACTTTGTACCTGTTCAATAGAATTACATTGCTGTAAGCAGGTAATATTATTATAAACACATTGTAAATATTTATGTCAGGCGGGTATAACTGATTACTTCGTTTTTTAAATGGAAGAGTATAAACTTTGTTTTGTCAGTATTTAGCACCATATAGTGTTTAGAAAACCAAACTTGTAATGCATTCAAATCATATGCCATATCATGTCGCAGATCTTCCCAGGATTCCGCCACTTAACATATGGCTGTATTATCCGCAAAGGAATTTATTTTACCGCGAAGACTTGAATTACATAAACTATTAATATACACCAGAAATAAAAGTGGTCCCAATACTGATCCCTGCGGGACACCGTATTTGACTTTGACTGTAAGTTTGGTCTACAGAGAAGTTTTTTCGTAGAGCACTATCTCCGCTCGTACGGAACAGGTCCGGTGGTCCTAGTACGATGAGCTGCTGTAGAATTTCAAGAACGATTTCACAGTCAGGTAATGCCGTAATGATGGGCGTTGACAAGTTCCGCCGTACGGGCACTGGTTTGACTCGTAAACAAAATGGAGGTGGTAGAAATAAAAAAATAATCGGACCACGCAGCCGAACCGCTGACGTGAGTTGAGCAAATTTCCAAAATTAAGTTTATAGGATTATGTTTTAGGGTTTCAACCAACTTTTGGGAAATAGGTCTATTCACGACCGTGCTGAATAGCTGCAAAATGCTTCGCACGCCATTCCGTCATTTTGGGAGTATCTTCAATACACAAAGCATTGCGTGCTTCGCACGCCAACCCCCGTTTTGGGAGTACCTTCAATACACAAAGCATTGCGTGCTTCGCAAGCAATTCCGCATATTGGAATTATCTTCAATACACAATGCATTCTGCACATTTAGATTTTTTAACACAACCTTATAGCTCGCTTTGTTTCCCCAAAATCGATCAAAACGTAAACTATCGTAAAAGTACCCGGTACAATTATGGGATGTTACCTTGGGGGCCGACGCGACGATCTGAGACCATAACCCATAGCTGAGGCCGTAACGTCGAGGTGCACACAAAGTCTATTGATATATTTCATACAAACAGGCAGCTATTATTTCAGTACTGTAGAAGTTTGATTCAAAGGAACCAAGACGCCGTCAGAATCTATTTCCATTATCTACAGTAAAGTCTAGTGACTCGGTCGTGAACAATTCCAGTAGTTTGTATACGCCTGACACAGCCTTTGTTGACAAGCTACAGAATCACAACGCCCACTTTCAGACAACCGTACTTTACACAGGCATATACATCTTCCAGACGACCGTAGTTTATTCATCCCACACAGTCATCAATCGCTAAGTGTTTTCCTCTGTCAATATGAATGTTTGTAGACTCGCGGATGGTGAAAATGATTTGTTCAACTCGAAAGCTAACAATAGCGTATCCGTAGAACTGGAAAGTACAAGATGGCGTCTGAAAAGCTATCCCTTTTGTCACGTTTTGCACTCTTTTATTCTTTCGGGTAAAAACATGTTTTTGTTTTTGGTACCCTTTATTTATTGTCCCTTGTAAAAGTAGAATTTTAATGAACATATCCTCAAAATGAATTAGTAAATTACACAGTTTTTCTGCACGAAGGATGTCAGTTTATGAACATGTTTGATCATTTCAACCTCTGTGATGATACCACGTCAAAGCTGTCTTGGTAAGATTTTTATATTGAAATTGAATTTTTGAATCTAGGCCTGCTTATATAAACAATGGCGAAATAATATAATATATTACCGAAAATATAAAGCGTAACGAAAAAAGTGTTATTAATTTTTGCTATAGCAATGACAAATATAAAATACGAGCAACGAAAAAGCGTTATCAAATTGGTTGCCATGGAAATAAATGCATTGAAGAAACATGTGTTTTGATTCATCAATTTAAATGAGACGATCGTTCCGTCTGGCGAAGTTCAGAAATTATCGTCAATCGCTGAAATACATTCAATAAACATAAAGTGTTGGTTCATCAGTCTAGGCCTAACCTAAAATTATTGTGTGTATATTTAATTTATTTCACCTGCCTTAACGGCAACATACATTTAGGTTAGGCCTAGAAATTAATTTTAAGTCTAGGCCTAACCTAAAATTATTGAGTGTATGTTGCCGTTAAGATAGGTATAATAAATTAAACATACACACAATAATTTTAGGTTAGGCCTAGACTGATGAACCAACATTTTATGTTTATTGAATGCATTTACAATGAATGGACATTTAACTGTGTTTACCATCTTAGCTTTGATGTTATAATTAATTCTACACGTTTATTATGATAACATTAAACGTATGGAAACAGTAAATATTTGCATAAAAACAAAATAATAATAAACGGCAATTGAAAGATTAAAATTATGTGTGTATGTTGCCGTTAAGGCTGGTAAAAGAATTGGAGAAAGGGCGTGATGAACTTCGTTCCTGACGGGGGTCCCACACATTATTATTATTATTTTTTAATGACTACACTCTCAACAACCTTACTTATTCCTATATGAACAAATTAATAACCTGCTTTGATGTTATGATACAAATATAATTTTCCAGAACTTTGAAGTTGATTGACTTTTAAACGAAGCAATATCTAAGCTCTAGTTTTCATCATTCTGTTTATCTTTTAATACGCTTTACAATGGTGTATTACACCAGCTACCTTTGATATTGTTAACCCCTGCCTGTCTCCCAAGGGCCCAAAATCATAGAGGGTCAGGTGTGTCAATAAATGTGTCCTGTTGTGCAACATAAGATAACACATTTTGTAAACTTATTTTCAGTAACACAAATAATGAAGGGGTGAAAGGGACTTTATGAACACCTGTATACATCGTTAGTAGGGAAGGTGCGCGATGAGACGTGAACGTGACGAGAATCTGAAGAGAACGAGATGTTACGAGATCCTGACGAGAACGAGACGTGACGAAAATGTAACGAGACGAAAACTAGATGAAAACGTGACGAGAACGTGACGAGAATCTGACGAGTATAAGACCTGACAAGAATTAGACGTTACGAGCACGTAACGTGATGAGAACGGGACGAGAACGAGATTTGACGAGAACGAGATTTGACGAGAACATAACGAGACGAAAACTAGAAGAGAACGTGATGAGAGTGTAACGAGATGAAACTAGATGAAAACGTGACGAGAATCTGACGAGTACGAGACGTTACGAGCACGTAACGTGATGAGAACGGAACGAGACTTTACGAGAACATAACGAGACGAAAA
>JAGFPH010002769.1:149498-169514 GCA_018207615.1 Philaenus spumarius
TTCTCCGACATTCTAAAATATTCCATCTGGAATATTCTATAACATTCTTCGAAATTCTAAAATATTCTGTCTTGAACATTCTGGAAGACTCTATTTAACATTCTCCGACATTCTAAAATATTCTGTACGGAAAATTCTGGAAGATCCTATAACATTCTCAGATATTCTAAAATATACTGTCTGGAATATGGTGGAAGATTCTATAACATTCTGATGGAACATTCTGGAAGATTGTATAACATTCTAAAATATTCGGCCTGGAAGATTGTATAACACTCTCCGACATTCTAAAATATTCTGTCTGGAAGATTATATAACATTCTCCGACATTCTAAAATATTCTATCTGGAACTTTCTGCAAGATTCTATTACATTCTCTGACATTATAAAATTGTTTGTCTGTAACATTCAATTTATTTGTTCCGTCAGGAATATTTCCGAACCTTCTGGAAGATTCTATAACGTTCTCCGACATTCTAAAATAATCTGTATGGAATATTATATAACATTCTCCGACATTCTAAACTATTCTATCTGGAACATTCTGCAAGATTCTATAACATTCTCTGACATTATAAAATTGTTTGTCTGGAACATTCAATTTATTTGTTCCTTCAGGAATATTTCCGAACCTTTTGGAAGATTCTATAACGTTCTCCGACATTCTAAAATAATCTATCTGGAATATTATGTAACATTATACGACATTCTACAATATTTTGTCTGGAAGATTCTATAACGTTCTCCGACATTCTGAAATATTATGTCTGGAATATTATATAACATTCTCCGACATTCTAAAATATTTGGAACATTCTGCAAGATTCTATAACATTCTCTGACATTCAAAATCGTTTGTCCGTAACATTCAATTTTTTGTTTCGTCAAGAATATTTCCGAACTTCTGGAAGATTCTAGAACATTCTGGTGTTTTACAAAATTTTTCAACATTCCGTCTGGAACTTCTGCATTCGCTCTTCCCCCCCCCCCCCATTTCTCCGAACCCAACTCCTGCGATTCCAAAATGAAATCTTTTTCTTGGATGGGGGCCGAAGCGCTACCGTACATAATGTAACCCCCATGGGCTGCGGGGATTATTTGCGGCACGCATAGACAAACCACGAATAAATTTCTTATATACTACGGGCTCCGCCCGTGCTCGCTTCGCTCAACCATCCCGGCAGAGACCCATGGCCAATGCAAACAGATCATTGCATACTCTGATATTTTCACGGAAATGACGACTGAGTGGTGATCTATACGTAACTAGTGTAAAACAGAGATTGAAATAGAGACGACCATCCCCAATAATTTGCCATACAAAATTGGTTGCAAATAAACTTGTTTCGGTTCATTGTAGGCCTAACCTAAAACGATGTTAAGTTTTTATCCAAATCAGCTGTTTAATTATGATATGTAGTTAGTCAATCTGATCTAAAAATCTGATGGCTGTGAAGAATAATGAATTGATTCTAAATTTGCTAAGTTGCTATTGCAATGAATTTAAAGCAACTTGTGTTGCTAAGCTCTGGATCCGAACCCCGAATGTTCACTCTTTTTACCGTTTAAAATAATCCTTTTACGAAATCCTTTCTTAGTCTATGACCCCATAGAGGAATATACCTTTACCGTTTTGTATCTTAAGTAGTTTTTGCTCTACGTTGATTATACGGGCAGTCAGTCAGGAAAAAGCCGCTTATATATATTGCTTTTAGAATTGTATATGGATGTTCTATATATATATTTGCTAAATGGAGCAAACAGTGGGCGGTCAAGGAAGGAGATTTGTCGTCTGCAGGGCTGTCAATCAATCAGTGTCAGAAGTAATCCATTGTATTATTTGACAGGGAATCGGTTTGGTAACAATGTTTTTGTTGTTTCTTTTTTTTTAAACAACAAACTAGTTTTTCGCATAAAATACGCAGAAAGAAAAGCGTGGGTCTCCTTTATCTCCCATTGCTAGCTGAGAGTTTTAGGAAGAAATTTGAACCAACATTTCTTGTCCGTCTAAAATTAGGTATTGGTAGGTGAACTTGAAGTTTTTATGTTTATTTAATGGATCTGACCGCCAGCTTCTACTACCGTAGTATTAAATTATTAATGAATTTCCACAGGAAAGATGTGCTATTGCAGTGACCCTTATGGCGAGACCTAAGGTCGGTAGTAGTAAATGAGCACCGATCATGGTCCCCAGAACCGTTTTGTTGTGAACCTGTTCCGTATGATAATGCCCTACGATGCAAACTCTCAACAGTATAATATGTTTGAACCCTTATACAGAGTGTCCCCGAACTCTCTGGACCCCTTTTGTGGATATGTTCCTGGGATCCAGACAAACATATTTTTTTGAAAAGATATTGAGCTCAAACTTTGTACACCTATTTGTTGCGTAACCTTTAATCACTGTACAAAAAATTAGAATATTATTTTAAATATTTTCAAAATGGCGGCCGATTTTAATTTTTAATATCAAATATCTCAAAAACCGTTAACTTTACAACAAATTTACAAGAGACAAAACAGTTTACTTTTTTAATGGCAAACACAATGGTTTTTTATTTTGTCTGTAGCTCAAAGAATATCAGAGATATTGAAAAAAAAGGAAAATGTATTTCTTGGTAGTTGTCAACAATACCCAGAATTACTCTAGAAACAAAATATTTTAAAGTTATAATGAGCCAAACTAATAAGTTATTTGCGTAATGTTTCGAGCACTTTCTGAGCTGATTCCACTAGCAAACAATATTAACATGTTCATATATTCATAGGTCTGGAAATGCTTCGTTAGAGAAAGCTGGAGAAATATTTCACCCAGTGATGTTCAGCTGGAGAATGTACAGTGATAAAAGGTTACGCAACAAATAGGTATACAAAGTTTGAGCTCAATATCTTTTCTACTTCTAAAAATGTTAAGTATTTTGTAAAATAACACATACAGACAGACAGACGAAAAAAATAAGCACCGTAGACCCATGTTTATATTTGTGAAATAATGTTTGTCTGGATCCCAGGAACATATCCACAAAAGGGGTCCAGAGAGTTCGGGGACTCCCTGTATGTTATTTCTCAAAGTTGTTTCACTGTCGCTAAGCCATATCTCCTTTAATTCTTTATAAAAATGAATTATTCAAGCATCATTTTAAAGCTTATGTTCCCCGCTATTGACGGAAAATAGACAAACAGCTTAAAATTCATGTTTTCATAACAACAATTGATTAGAAAACTTTTATATTGTACTTCATATGGTTCCTAATGAAAGGCGTCATCTGTTAACAACTGTTTAACTAACATGACAGATGTTAGATATTGTGCACATTCTATATGCAAGTATAATATATCACAAAAATCAATCAAATCAATCCAACTTAAATAAATAAACCTAATTTACTTAATTAAATCAACGTATTAAATCAGGTAAGTAGGACTACTCGAAACTTGAGAAATATTCACACGGGTTAGCTAGTTGAAGTACAATACAGTAAGCACTTTTCGTTTGCTTTTATTATGTCCACCCTAACCTTGTTGTTGGATTTGAAGAATCATATGTTATTATATTATTTCTCAAGGCCATTTTTTTGTCGGTACGCCATAACTTCCTTAATACATCATCAAATTACATGAATGAGGCATCATTTTAAAGCTTTCCTTAATCGCTACACCGGAAAAATATACAAAATACAATTATACGAAAAAAGAAAAAAAAAGTAATAAAGAATCCGAAAGTAACAGTGATGTAACATGATTGAATTAAGTTGTAGGGATATTTCCCTGGCTTTGGCAACACTGATGATAACAATACCCAGCTGGAGAGCTGCCGTTACGCCACTAATTAATTAAAGCTGCTATTTTTAGTTAATTGTAAGCGTGGATATAAACAGCATTGTGGATACACCTATTTGTTGTTGTTTACCTTCTGCAAGTTGGTAAGTTGTTTAAAAATATATAATAACAATAACAAAATTATGTCTCTTTAACATGGATTTAAATTAATAAAACACTGTTTGTAAGTTAGAATGCGAATGATTCGCACGGGTCAGCTAGTAATAAACTGATTCTAAATTTGCTAAAAGTTTTTTTTAAGGCAGCAATAAATGTAAATTCATTCAAAAAACATGTGTTTTGGTCCGAATCAGCTGTTTTATCTGTTAGTAGGTCTGGTAGTGGACTCCATACGTTTACTATTTTTACTCTTTAAAATCTAAATTTTGTAAAATCCTTCTTTAGTGTGCTTCTATGACTTCATTAGAATATACATTTAAATTTTCGTATTTAAGTAGTAATGTTGATTCTATGTCAGTCAGTCAGTCAGTCAGTCAGATAGGACAAAGCCTCCTATATATACTTCTTTAGTGTGCGTCTATGACTTCATAAGAATATAAATTTAAATTTTCGTATTTAAGTAGTAATGTTGATTCTATGTCAGTCAGTCAGTCAGTCAGATAGGACAAAGCCTCCTATATATACCGGGTGTCTCACCTAAAATGTTACAATAGCAAACATTTGAACTATAAATACTAGTAGTTCTGTGAACAGTAGACCTCGCTCGTTGAAATAACAAATGTGGTTTTGAGCTTAGGTTAAAAATAGTGTGCCAGTAAGGAAGTAAGCACAAGGTTTAGCCAGTGAAACATTATTTACAATTCCCGCGATTTCTAGTTCTCGTTTTTATTTCTTTTCTTGAGCTTTAACTGCTAAAGATTTTCTTTTAGAGGCATTGTGTTTTATTTAGGTTAATAATGCGTAAGATAGCTAAAAATATCGCGTTATAGAGGGACAACATACAATTAAATATTTACATACTTAAATAACTCAAACTTAACAATGTATCATAAGTTAACTTAAGTTCCATATCATATTCCAATATTAGAAATAATGAAAACAAACGATGTTAAAACGTCGTGATAGTGATCTGAACCCATGTACCAACACTTCCCACGGTGTCCTACGGTCATTTGTTGTATGTCCTTTATCGCCGCGAGGTTTCATTTGTTTCATCTCATTTTGTAATTCAAGTAAAGCTGAGTCAAATACTTTTATGAAATTTACAATGATAATTTACGGGTATACAGTTCAATTCTTTGATTTATCCTCTACAATTTCTTATAATAATATGTCATTTTTGGGCAAATGATATATTCCTAAATTACTATCCAAAACAGGCCTAGTTTTGTTAGCAGTCTTGTAGTAGGAACATAAAAACTGGTGTTTTCAAAATAAGAAATTTGAAATTGATAAATATTTTTGTACAATTCTATTTAGAACTAAATTACGAAACTTTTTTACATTTATGAAAAAAATTACAATAATTTTTACTACTTTTTATGTAGGCCTAAAGTTAAACATTTTCCTTTCGTTATTGAACGTCATTGTTTCTTGAGCTAATAACTTTCTTAATTTAACTTCAATAATTTTTTTACTGGCATATGGAATATATATGAATTCTTTAAACCTTTATCTACAAAAAAGCTACGGAACACTTTTGAATTGGTTTAGAATAAACGTATAAACATGGTTGAAATATAAAAACTTGGACGATTTTTAACAAATTCCAAGTTTACGGCCATTTTGTGAGCTTACCATTAGAGATACGGAAAAAAATCAAGAATACAATTTTGTTTAAAATTTAATTTCGTATTGGCAAAATGTTATTAGTTTTTAAATTCGATTTACGGTTAAGCCACAAACTGGCTTTGGAAAAAAGCTTACACTGAAAGAAACGGTCCGGCCGCCATTTTTATTTTATTTAAGGGGTTAAAAATAAAAAATGGAAAAAACCCGTATATATACATGGCTCGGCCTAGGAATAAGGAACATTCATGCAAAAAATCATCAAAATCGGTCAAGGCGTTTGGCCGTAATCGTGAGGCAGACACACAGACATACAGACACACAGACGAAATGCCGAACGGTCGAGTTAAAACGGAGACCTCGCTTACGGCTCGGTCAATGACAGAGTACTTTAAAAGGGGAACCTTCCTTTCATTTCAATGAAGTTTAAAAATACGCCTTGTGAAATGTAAAAATACACGTTCCAATATAGCGGCCAACTTTGAAATTTGTTATGGAACAATTAATTAAAAACATTAAAACTAGGGATTTGGTTATTTTTAATTGGCAATCTCCAATTTTTATTAGGGAAAGTTATTCTTTGGTCAAATTTAAGACTTTTTTAAATTGGTACTTTCCAAAATTTAATAATAATAACAGAGCTGGAGGATATTTTAACTTAATTTTATTTGAGGTTGTCAACTGTATTTGTTCATTGGTTTTATGACCGATTTCATCGGAAATTAAGTTGATTCCATAGTAAAAGTTTGTATGACATACTCGTTTGAGAAACAAGTGTACACATACTCGTTCAAAGTTTAAGTACACAAATCACTATACTTACTTGTTGAATCATATTAGAGCATTTACACTTGCACACAAGTTGATTTATCTAACATCCCATATATTAGAAGTCCTAATTTTCTCAATAGTTGCAGTGTTGTTTCCCGACTCCAATTAGACATAGTAACTTTAAGTTGAAAAGATTAAAATGAAATGTTAACGTGTACACAACACAATGAAACCTAACCTACAAAAAGTATTGTTATAAATCGGCTGGTTGGGAAAGGCTTCAATAATCACCTCGCACAAGTCAATGTTTAAACATAATTTTGTTCACTCAAAATGTACGAGGGAATGTTGAAGCTCGCACGAAAAGTGGGGGCTTTCGATTGAGCAAATGTTTCTGGATTTGTTAATTCAACAAGTATCTCACACAAGTTCTCTTACATGCGTACAAGTGTAAACGTACCTTTACGGTTCAAATGTTGGCTGAAGTCTATTTTAGGTGGGAATCAATTATTTATAGGCTCTAATTTTCTGAACTATTTAAGTGCCTGTAATTCCTAAACGGCTAAAGATTTAAAAAAATCCAAGAATAAAACATTCTTAAAATATTGTTTTATATCATAGAATGCAGGGAGTTCTCAAAGTTGGCTGCCATATTGGAACATGGTTTCAATTTTTACTTTCTCCACCCTAAACGTAGTTAGTATATGGAGAAAGTATTGTTTTCGTCCAAATTTTCGATTATTATTGGAATTATTTGTTTTGGTGCTCCCTGAACCCAAAAAAGTGTTTTTTTGGTGATGTCTGTCCGTGTGTCTGTAAGGATGCGTACAGAGCTGGAGACCATAACAACCGTCCAATTTTGATGAAATTTGGTATGTAGGTGTAGTTTTTTCATTTTTCCAAATTTTGGATTTTTAAGGGGGTTTAAACCCCAAAAATGGCCAAAAAACGAGAAAAATCAAAATTTCTCAAAAACGGCTCTAACGATTTTGATAAAATTTGGCTTATTTGTAGCCCTTAATGTACCCTACCATATGCAAAAAACCGCATCTTTCTAAAAATTCTCGTTTACTTAATAATAATAATAACTGATTTTTGGGGGTTTTTGGCCAAAAAGGTGGTTGTTTTTCAAAAATTTTCAAAACCTTTTTCCGTGCATCTATACAGGCCTAATTGACATGTTTGGTGCAAATTTGTTCGAAATCGATCGCATAGTTTAAATAATAATAATATAATATAATATGGATGTGTGTTACATGCAACTAATATTTTCCATGGTAACATTTGTCTACTTTTGCAATTCTAAATAACCACCTCCTATGCTACTCTTGGGAAGGTATAAAGTTTCAACTGGGAGAAAGTATGTGGCAGTTATCTGGTACCGTTTATTTACTTTCTCACTATACTATATAGCATAGAGAAAGTATAGTGATCGCAAAAAAATCGATGTTGAGATTTTTGTGGACATATCCGTTTTGGGACCCCCTGAGCCCAAAAAAAGTGGTTTTTACAAAATGTCTGTCTGTATGTATGTCTGTATATGTATGTCTGTATACAGCTAAAGTATGTAGGTATACAAAGCTAGAGAGAAAACTATTCGATCGATTTCGAACAAATTTGCACCAAACATGTCAATTAGGCCTATATAGATGCACGAAAAAGGATTTTGAAAATTTTGATAAACAACCCCCTTTTTGGATAAAAAACCCCCAAAAAATCACTTATTATTTTTTATAAAAAAACGGCTCTAACGATTTTGATAAAATTTTGCTTAAATGTAGCCTTTAATGTACCCTACCATATGCAAAAAACTAAATCTTTGTAAATATTCTCGTTTAGCTAATAATAATAATAACTAATTTTTGGGGTATTTTTGGCCATAAAGGGAGATGTTTTTCAAAGCCTTTTTTCGTGAATCTATACAGCCCTAATTGACGTGTTTGGTGCAAATTTCTTCGAAATCGATCGAATAGTTTTCTCTCTAGGTAATAATAATACTATTTATCAGCTGTTAATCTCCTACTTTAATAAATTTCCTCTCCTACCCCACCTACAATTATGATGTCACAGTGAATCTGTTTGATAATTTAAATATGTTTGTGAGATAGTATGTGCCAGTTCTTGGTACGGTTTATTATATTAGGCTACACAAAATTAATTTTTAAACTTTATCGAAAAGAAAGGAAGTTTCCCTATTTAAAGAGCTTTGTCGTATTTATAGTTCAAAAGTTAGTATTGTAACGTTTTAGGTGAGAGACCCCGTATAGAGCTTTAATGTTAGATTCTGTAAGGCCATGTATATTTGAAGTGTGTCGCATCTGTGCTCGGCCAAAATGTTCACTCGACGTTTCTATAACTATTATACGTGATTCTCTCAGCAAGTTCAACTTGGACAAAAGTTAATTCAATCTGTTCACAACTCCGCGATTTCCCGCTACATTTACCCCAAACTTCCTTTCACAGCTACTGAGCATTGTGTTATATTCCCAGTTTGGTGGGCGTTAAATCGGCGTGAGGGAGGTGTGATATCGTACGTTTTAAAAAGTAGGATAGTTTAATTTGGAAATAAATAAATTTGATTATGTACTATTGTAAAACATTAGTAAATGCATTCAATTCTTCGAAGGGTCTATTCGAAGGGTATGGTGTCGTAAAAGTCCCCCCCCCCCCCCCCTCTTTAACTTTTGTGTTTGTTAAAACAAACAAATATCCTTTGGGGAACGATACTAACTTAGCCCAAATGATCTTTTGAAGCAATCTGAAATTTTGAGTGTCCCCTAAAAATGTGGGATTTTGGGGGCAACTCAAATTTTTTAAATGGGAAGTATGGTCATGTGATACCTCATTTTAAAGGTATATTTAAGACTAGGAAAATGACATAAATAAAATAAAAATCGGACCACCCAAAACAAAATGGCGGCCCTAAACGTGTTGAAATAAATCTACATAAAGTTGCTAATATCTCGAAAAGGAAGAGTTTTTAGAAAACATTTAAAGAGACAAAAAATGTGTATTTCAAAGTGATTGACCTAAAATATTGCTTCCAAATAGATTTTGTAAATTTTTAAGTTGACTCCTACATCTTAGAAAATAAAAAAAAATTTACGAAATCGATTTGAAAGCAATATTTTAGGTCAAGCACTTTGAAAAAAACATTTTTTGTCTCTAGACATCTTTTCGAAAAACTCTTCCTTTTCGAGATATTAGCAACTTTATGTCGATTTATTTTTCAATACGTTTAGGGCCGCCATTTAGTTTTGGGTCTTCATCCTCTGTTCATCCTCACTAGCCGTAAACTTATTAGACATTGAATATATTACATCGATAATATGCATACAACTACAGCACTCTCTTGTAAAGCTACAACTAGTGCCCAAAAATAGCATTGTTGCACTCCATAGTCCGCACTTGCCTGCTCTCAGAAGAGTCGTCCAGTTGCGCAGAGCGCACTGCGGACCGCGGAGGGGTCTAGGGACACGGCCCCGTTCTATTTCATGTTATTGAGTAGGCTCCGCAGAAAGTGCTGAGCTAGGAAAACTTAGCTTTACGACGCAACTTGTCAACAACAATTATTGAGAAATCGTTCATGAAACTCTACAGCAGTTCACATCAAATTAGAACCTGCTAAGCGAAAACAGTGCTCTAGTATAAAAACTTTCTCGGGAGTGATGGGAACCGTCAGAACGTTGACTAACACCAAATAATAAAGTAAAAATAAACCACGTGGAAACAATCAACAATCAGCTGTTCTGAAAACCAATTACATCTGCTTTAATTCAGTGCATGCCGTATTGAAATAAATTTATATCGCAGAAATAATAAAAGAATCCTATTACAAATTTGGTTGCACATTTCGGGATCAAAGCTAATTGAACTTGCAGAAGTAATTACAGTACAGATGCAATATAAAGGTTTATAACCGCACTAGAGTTGTGATCCTGTTTGGACGGTGGATATAAAAACGCTAACTCTTCTTCTGTTGGGTCGGTGATTAATCCGGCTTTAGGTATCACGTCAGAGGCCGGGTTTAGTTTTATAGTAAACCCTTGCTGAATACCCGTGCTTAGCTACAGGGAATTTGTTTTTTTCATCACTATGATTCATAATTAATTGTAATATGTTTCTCTCGTTTCTTTCGTCTATTTCACGACAGTGAATTATAACATGTATTTTCAATTAGTTGTTTGGTAAATATTGTTCACTGGTTGCCCGTCAATCGTCTTCGTTACGGTATGTGTGCCGAATAAATTAAATCAATAAAAAAATTAAAAAAATTGAGTGAAGAGCGTCTTTTTTTTCAACCGCTAAATCTACAGACTGGTAAATCACAGTCTTAGCTAGATGTTTGCAGATCACCCAGATACGTTTTTAATATGCGATTTATAGATCAGCTTACGTCTAAAATATTTTGTTAAAATAAATAAGTGCCAAATTTCAGCTCTCTAGCTTTAAGGAAAGAATACCAATTAATATTTATTGCTTTTAGGGGTTGTTGTTACATTTTCAACCCTTAACAGCATGTAACAAAATGTAAAACTGGTTTATTTTTTTATGTATCTTGTAAGATATAAATATACAAAATTCCAGGTCTATAGCTTTATTTAAGGAAAGTATAAAAATAAATATTCATAGTTTTTAGGGGTTGCTATGACATTTTAAAAACTATAGCATCACGTAACAAAATATAAAACTCATTTACTTTTTATATGTGTTTGTGTTTGTAAGAAATAAATGTAAAACATTTCAGCTTTAAAGAAAGTAAACAAACAACATTTATTGTTTTAGGAGATGTTTCAACCCTTAAAGGCCAAATATTTTAAAATTATATCTTAGTGCGCTTCTAGCGCCTATGAGCAATATGTGTACCAAATATGTCACGTTCCTTGGCGGTATTAAATTAATATATATAGATATAGTGGTTGTTCATAAATTTCACCCCTTAGCAGAAAACTATTGAAGTACCGTACACTACTTAACCCTTTGAGGACTGACGGTACTTTTAAGTACCACAAAATACAATAGTAGAGTAACTGAAGTTTTGTTAATTTTTGTCAGTTTTCTTTAATCAAGCCGTAGCCTAGTGGATAACGTTGCGTCTTCCTGATCAGAAGATGCTGGGTTCGAATCTAGGCTAGGGAGACCAGATATATAATCATATCTGTGATTTGAGGGTAGGATGGTGGAAGTAAAGCAAACGGTGGTTGGCTCGCTTCCAAGCTGACGGGATATGACTAGATATCTGGTCTCCGGCTGGGGCTGTTTTGCATAATTTTAGGTAGGTATTTATATTATATATATTTACAAAAAAAAAAGTTTTTACTAACCAACCTTAGTTAATCACAAAAATAAAGAAATATATAGTTTTTTCAAATTGTATCACTTCTTAGTCCTTAGAGAGTTAAAGTAAGTACTTACTATAATCGCTTATTTTTCTTCAGATACTTTATTATTCTAAACTTCATGCCAAGTTTGAACTCAATCGGCCAAACATTTATCTGGATATGCATTATTTTGTAAAAAACAAAATGGAGGATATCTGGAAAACGAATCTTTTCAGGACCTATGTTAATATGAAAATAATTTTCTTTAATGATAGTAATGATAATAAATATTGTTTCTTATTTTCAGCTGTATGGGTTAGTCCGATGAAATTAACATTGTTCTTCCTCATTTTGTAAGTTGTGTTGAATGTGTACTTGATGATACACTTAAAATGGGCATAATTCTAGTAATTTTTTTACAAATTTTTAAATTGGCTAACTTGGTTGATATGTTAATGATTGTAAATATATTGAAGAAACGTGCGTCGGTTCAGAATGGGTCTTGCCTAAAATTATGTTGTTAAACTTTTAATACAAATTAGCTGTGAAACATTTTCATAATTTCAAAAATAAAATAATCCATTACATGCCCCTACACAGATTCGCGGAAACTTCGGTAAAACATCGTCAAGCTGAAATTTTAACAAGATTTAGGCCTAACGATCTGATTGGTTAAAATATTCCGCGGAGTCATCTCATGTTTTCATCTCAAGAAAACATTTGTTTGCAACAAAGGGGAAAATGGTATTATTGAGGATGAAGACCTAGGCTTTGTTGGGAGTAGCAAATGAGCACCGATCATGGTCCCCAGAACACGTTTTGCACATTTTGTTTTTTTACGCAACCTTATAGCTCGCTCGGTTCCCCCAAAATCGACCAAAACGTAAAATAACATAAAAGTACCCAGTTTGAAGCCAAGTGGTGCAAACTCGCGAGGCCACTAGGCGCAAACAAATTCTACTAATATATTGCGTACACAAAGACAGCTGATCAACGCCTTCGTGAGTAGACCTATTTCCCAAATTGTTGGTTGAAACCCTAAATCATAGGCATATAAACTTAATTTTGGAAATTTGCTCAACTCACGTCAGCGGTCCAGCTGCGTGGTCGAATTATTTATACATTAAATTGACATTTTGTCGCATGCTGCTAAGGGGTGAAAATGTAGTAAAAATGTTGATTGTTATACTTTCCTTAAAACTAGAGAATAAACCCTTAATAAATTAAGGAATTAAAAAATAAGTAACTTGTTACAAATAAAAATGTTACATCCTAATCTATATAATAAAAATGAATTGCTGTTCCTTTGTAAGCGCATCAATTGAGAACGGCTGGACCAATTTAGCTATTTTTTGTTTTAAAATGTTTGTAATAGTCCGAACTAGGTTTTTATATAAAGAAAAATGTGAAAAGTTTTTTGAAAAAGTTTCAAATTTGGAAAAAACTAAACAGCCTCTTTTGTATGGCCTCAAGACAAAAGCTTAGCAACAAGTCAAGTTTGTTGACATTCATTACCATAGCAATATTACTTAGAAAATTTGAAGAGTATTATTAGCTTTTTTAGGTTACATTGACAAACTAAAAACAAACACAAACAAAAATCAACGAAAAATGCTTACAGAATTATAATTCAATTCAAACATTGGTTGTTACATATTATATATAAAACAACTGATTTGGATCAAAAACTTATCATAATTTTAGGTTAGGCCTACAATGAACCAAAACACGTTTATTGGCACCAATTGGGCTAATTTAGAATCAGGTTTTTTACATTTCTTCACAACTGTCAGTTTTTTTAGATCAGGTAAAAGCAAACAAAAGGTTTACTATATTATCTATAAAGGTTTACAAACTATAAATCTAAATTTATGTAGTATATTCTTAAGTGGCATAAAAACCATTTTGCAATTCGATTACTTAAGTCAATGTAATGAAATGGAATAACTACCCTTTAAATTCAATCAAGCAATAGCGAAACATTGCTGGGTCCACTAGTTAAAAATAAATGAGACATATTAGAATTTAATAGTATGGTCTATTTATATAAAATAACCTGTTTGCATTTGCTTCGACGCAAGTTACCGTGTGTATTGGCGAGCAGGGGGCGGAGCCCTCTAGTGGGTTGGTAAAGAAATCCCGTAGCCAATCAATATGTGTAAGATATGCCGAACCTTTACCACTCAAGATAGAACAATGTCTTTCAAACAATTTACTTTTGTTTAACGGCTGAGGTTAGTCTTTCGTGACTGGATTTTACAATCGTGTTTATTTTGTCGGAAAGTCAACCAGATTCACTCTGAAAAGTTGAAACTCGTTCTGGTTTTAATTAAAACGTTTACAAGACAGACTCATCTGAGATTGTATATTTTAACGAGGAAACGCTTCTCATTAGATTGCCTTTGAATGTACACGATAGTAAATAAAGTTATTTCAAACAAAAGTAGTTATAAACTGCTAACTTATTACTAGATCAGTAAAATCAAACAACAGGCTTACTGTATTATAAGTCAAACATCTGGTGAAGGGGATTCCCTACTGAAAATAGGGGTTTTATATAATAGGCATTTTTTAATTATGAACTATGTTTTTTTACATTCATTAGAACCTAAAAAGTTGTTTACACTTATATGAATTGGCAAAAAAATATATTTTACATACCTTTTTGAGTTTTTCGTTTTTTTTAGACAAAAAATAAGTTTTTTTAAATCTCTTATAACTTTTTTACTACTGAACCAATTTGGATGTTTGATACCATGTTTTAAAGTATGTAAAAAGCACTAAATTTTTGGGTATAGTCATATTCTTACCACTAAAAGTTTAGTAGTTACGACCTTACAAAAAATATATACATAAACAACAAATTTGTGATTATACATTTAAAAAGAAAATACTCTTGTATTTGTCCTAGAGGAATAAAAATACCCAAAACGTTGCATTATAAGCTACTAAAGATGTGGTAAAAATTTCATCACTGTAGCTTTAGCAGTTAAAAAGTTATAAGAACTTTTGTGTAAAAATATCAATATTGAAAAGTTGCGGGAAATCGCGTTTAAAGATTCCATTAGTTATTTTAGCAGCCATAGAGGAGGATAACTTGCACAAACAGTATTTGTAGTCAAGATATGTTTTACTTACATATTGGAGGCATTCAAAGCCTAATAACAAACATTGTTGTCCTTCTTTGCAATTATTTAAAAAAAAAATAAAAAATCTTTTTAGTCCAAATAGCAAACATAAAGAAGTTCAACTCGACCAAAAGTAGGTGCGCGCTTGCTTTGAATAAATTTTTCACACTGATATAAAGAACTTTTGTGGCATATATTATGTTTTTCTTAAACTTTATAAACTATAGATAGAACCAGGAAAAAAAGAAAAAATATTATACTGTTTCCTTTAGTTGGTAATATCAAAATTTGTTTGACATTTTTGGGGGTTGGTCGTGTCTATTTCCATCTCTGTCTTGCATTAGCTATGTATGGGTCATCGGCCAATTATGATTTCCGTGAAAATATCACAGTATGCAATAATCTGTTTACATTGGCTTAGCGATGGGACGCTGCCGAGGTTGGTGAGCGAAGCAAGCAGGGGCAGAGTCCCTGGTAAGTAATGCAATTAAAGAAAACCAATGCGATAACAATCATAGTGTACAATATCGTAGGTTGTAAAAGTTTAGATTTTGGCACGTTTGGTTGGTGGTTCTTCTTATTGTAATACTAGGAAGCCCCCATGAAAAATTACAGACAGATTAATTAGATACATATCAGAAATACATAATTTAAAGAAATACTATTTAAAAACAACACACTTTATCTAGGCTGACGGGGATTTTTAACTCGGTAAATGTGTACAACTATAAGGATTATAAAACAGTAGGCCTATTTGTTAAAATTATGTATTTACGTACGTTATTATATACAGGGTGTCCCACAAAGAAACGGAGAAACTCTCAGGACTTGTTCTTCAGGTGAAAATAACAAAACAAGTTCATATAAACATAGGACCGAAAACTCTTAGTTTCCCAGATATCCGCCAATTTGTTTTTGTGCAAAATAATTCATATCTAGAGAACGGTTTGACTGATTGAGTTCAAACTTGGCATGAAGCTTAACCTAACAATGTAATATCTCAAAAAAAATAATCGATACTATCGAATCTTGCGTTTCAAAATGGCGGCTGTTTGAAAATTTCAAACCTAAATAACTCAAAAACCGTACATTTTAATGAAATATGTCAAGGTACCTTTTTTGTAGCCCTTTTGATTCCCTGTCGGGTGATGTAACTGTCAAAACAATCGGATGAAGGATAATAGTTAAGTTATGTGTAATAATTGGTTTGTTCAACCCGGCATACTATACCAACACAGTAAACACAGCAATATTGTATGTACATTTGCTGTCATTACCTTTAACTTAGCTATTACCCTCCATCCGATTGTTTTGACCGTTACACCACCCGTTAGGGAATCAAAAGGGCTACAAAAAAGGTATCTTGACATTTTTCGTTAAAATGTACGGTTTTTGAGTTATTTAGGTTTGACATTTTCAAACAGCCGCCATTTTAAAACGCAAGATTCGATAGTATCGATTATTTTTCTTGAGATATTACATTGCTAGGTTAAGCTTCATGCCAAGGTTGAACTAAATCAGTCAAACCGTTCTCTAGATATAAATTATTTTGCAAAAAAAAAAAAAAAAAAAAAAAAAAAAAATGGCGGATATCTGGGAAACGAAGAGTTTTCGGTCCTATGTTTATATGAACTTTTTTTGTTATTTTCACCTGAAGAACAAGTCCTGAGAGTTTCTCCATTTCTTCGTGGGACACTCTGTATTAAAAGATAGATGAAAATATTATCTTTCAATTGCTTTTTATTTCATATTGATAGATCAAATGATTTAGAAGTTATTAATATTATAGTGAAGAAACAATTGAAGAGCTAAGTGGAAGAAGGAGGTATGTGACATTTTTCAAAATTTCAGGGTTTTATAATGAATGAAGGTTGTATGTACCTATCCAACTATTGGCACTCACATTCTTACTCTATTATGCTTAGCAACAGATATTTTAGTTGATGAAGGAGGTATGTACCATGAAAAATACCACTCTACTCTGGAAGAAGGAGCTATGAAACACAAGTGTGCACATACCACCTTTTTCCACTCAAAGGTTTATGAAAGCCTGAAACATACCACCTTCATCCACCAAACAGCTGTTCATAACAGTGGCAGTGGCACTACTTGCATCTATCCCCAGTGAGTTTGACTGTTTGTTTAGTTTAGCTGCAAATATGAGTGCTACAAAAATGACTTCAAGAGGGAAGTATTTGTTAAAACTAGCTTTAGAAAAAATAACTGAATCAGCAGAAGAGACAAATAAAAACAACCAGAATGAAATTGAAGGTAAGTGATTGTTATAGTATTAAGTATTTACTTATGTTGGTAATCTAACCTATAAAACTATTACTCAAGAATAACTGAAACAGAAGTAGGTTTAATTAAAAATGTGAATTTGATTGATTAAAGCTACCTACAGAATGTTGAAAACAGTGTTATAGTTTTAGGTTAGATAACCAACATCAGTAAACAAGCTAAGTTACTTAGTTCTTATGAATCTAGATTCAATAATGGGAACATTCCTTATCGTAGCTAACTTAGACCTATCAAAGTCATATGTATTTACCTTATACACAATGAAGAGTTTTGGCTAGGCTAAACACAGCTTCTCGTAGCCTAGATCAATTGGTGATTTACCTACAAGTTAATATATTTTTAGACTACTGTTTCCAAATTTGCCACTTTACCATAGGCTAGCCTAAGAAATTAGGCCTAACTTAGTTCTTGTTATATGGTTTTTATTGAAATGAAGAATATAAGTGAAACCATTGAAAATAACTGGTCCATTCCATTGTTAGGTTAGGCTCTACTGTGAAAAATTTAATTGTATGACAGCGAAGGTGTCTGAACTTACCTAAGTCAATGTTTTTGTTTTTTTTAAGGGATGGAACTATATATCTTTGTTTTTTTACAGTGCCTGATACTGAGAGCGACTCCGAAATCAGCTTGCTTGGTGACCATTCAAGTGACGACTACCAGCCTGACTTAGAAGAGCTTAGTGATTCTGACCAAGAAATCTTTGCAGAACTCCAACCAGTAGTACCATATCAGCAAGCTAATGCAGATCTACTTAGTGATGGTGTTGTTGGTCCAAGTAATGAAGATGAGGCCCAAGTTATAAATATATCAAGTAAACCGAGCAATCCCAACCTACAAGTAAGTCAGAAGCCTTTACTTTTACTGAATAAGCCTTCGAATGAAAATTATGATGAAAATCTTAACTTTGATAGTGACATCGACTTCGCTGGTCCATCTGATAAGGAGGAAATTACAAGTGAGACTAGAACCAGAGCAGTACTGAAAAATATTAACCAAGTAGTAAGACCTGCACTACAAGTAACTGAAACACATAAAAAAGAAGAAAAAATTTTCACCTAAACTAAATGACTCCCGAAAACGAAATAAAAACAGTGATGGGTGGGTTAAGCGGAAAGCTGCAATGGCTAGACAAAACGGGGAAGCATATACTAATTACAAAGGTCAACTTGTACAAGCAAAATCTGTCAATACCCAAAGTTTATGCCCACAGAAATGCCGTTTAAAATGTAGTGAAACATTTTCAGTTGTTCATCGAGAAGAGATCTTTTCTCAGTTTTATAAATTGGACGTAAATGCTAAGAATGCATTATTATTTAGTTCCATTAAGATATTCCCTGTTAAAAGAATTAGAAAAGGAGCCGTAACACATAAGACGGCATCATTTAAATACGTGATAACCTTTGGTGGGAAACAGACTTATGTATGCAAAAATGCTTTTGCCAATTTGTTTTGTATTGGTAAAAAAAAGATCGATTTGCTTCAAAAATCCATAAAGGAGGGTTTATGTGCACCTAATCTGGACAAAAGAGGCAAGCACAACAATAGGCCTCATAAAATTGATGATCAAGTTATAGAGTATGTTAAGCAGCATATTGCACAGTTTCCAGCTGAGGAGTCGCATTATTCACGGACTAAAAACATCTACAAAAAGTACCTTTCTCCATTGTTATCTATTTCAAAGCTTTACAAACTTTATCTTGAAAAATGTGCACTCGATAATGTTGCCGAAAACTTTTATATCAAAGAATGTACATATCGAAATATTTTTGTCTCCCACTTTAACCTGTCATTCGGCTACCCAAAGAGTGATACGTGCAGCACCTGCGATGCTGGGGAATTCAATGCAGAACATGTTCAAAACTACCATGATGCATATGATGCATTGAAAGCAGATCGAGAGAAAGTTAAAACCTTGGATAATTTAGCATACATGACAATGGACCTTCAGCAAACGATGCCTTTGCCCCGACTTAGCACATCTAAAGCCTTTTATTTAAGGCAACTGTGGTTGTACAATTTTGGCACCCATATATCAACTAAAGAAACTGACAAGGCTGTATTTTGTTCTTGGACAGAAGACCAGGCATCTAGAGGAAGCTCTGAGATTTTCAGTTGTCTCCTTACAGTTTTAGAACTGGAAGAATGTCTTAACAACAAAGAGCATCTTGTCATCTGGTCAGACTCGTGCTCAGGGCAAAATAAGAACTTTCTTTTGATTTCTTTGTATCAATACTTGATTCATAAAGGTCTTTTTAAAACAATTGACCACAAGTTTCCGGAAGTAGGCCATACATACTTGGACTCAGATAGAGACTTCGGCCGAATCGAGAAGAACTTACGCAAACATCAAAACATTTACTCCCCTGAACAATACAGGGACATTATTGCTAAATCCAGTAGGAAGAATAAAGTTATTGATATGGCACAGCATTTTAGAGAAACTGAAGCTGTAGGAAACAATATGAAACTGTACAACAGGAAGAAAGATGTTCTTAAGAACAAAGTATACTTCAGAGATTGTGTGAAGTGGATTCGCGTAGAAGAATATGGCTCCTACCTTTTTAAAACAACCTACGATGAGAACACACCCTTCCAAAAGGTAAATATTTACCACAAGCTAAGTGAAACTCCATCCCTTGACGGTCCAATACAGATTCCAAGACTATTTAGAAAGACCGGTTCAATAAAGACACCAAAAATTGAAAACCTTAAAGAGCAGCTGGTATTCGTCCCTGACCAACACAAGTGGTGGTATCAGCAAATATTGGATGCCTATCCATAACTTAACTTTTTTAATCGTTTTGAGTTAAACAGCCTTTTTTGTTTACTAAAGGGTAATAAGCTTTCAATGATGTATGTATACCTTAATAGCAATAATTTATGTTAAGATACTATTTTTTACCTTATTCACAACTTTAGTACTA
>JAGFPH010002770.1:8853-44927 GCA_018207615.1 Philaenus spumarius
TGCCATAAATAAGTTAGTTATGTCGTCACGACGTGGTTTTAATGAGGAATTGAGTTCAAACACTCCCCTCCGTGTTTCACCAACTTCTTTACCAGTTTTAATTATATATTTCACGCAACGCACACTCGTAACACTCAAGTAGGCCTACCTTTGTTACAATACATATAATAACAGCTTTTTGTATTGTACTATACTATGTTTTCCCATCACTGACCCTTAGCGCACGTGACGTCACGGCTCTGTGAATATCCAACCCTGTACTTGAGATAACAATATATAATAACAACGTTGTTGTCCGTCCGATGCTCCGGTGAGTGCCAATTTAAATTGTTCAAGTACATATGTATTGTTATTTAGTTTTATTACATTGTTTTGTGTACAGTTTAGCAAGTCAAATTTACGATACACTCTGATCGAGGGTGGTTTTCTGAAAACTTAGCACTTCTATTATACAAAATATTCTACAAATTTAACCTATTTATAATATTAGAATAGATGATACTTGATTCGATAATTATTTGTATGTTTCTTTTCAGGTTGGTGCCGTTTACCTTACCATATGCGTATCTTACATCAGGTATCAGATTTAAAAGAATTTTAGGTTAGTGCAATACAATATTTAAAAAATATCCCATTATTCAATGTATCTGAAAACTAAATTGGCTACCGACGATTTAATTTTTACGATGTTTTACAACGCAGTTATTGTGTTACCGAACAATCTTCCAAATTGAAATATTTTGCTACTTAAGCTACATCGGGAGGGCTTTGGTCGTGCTTTGTATAAATCAAACGATAACGTTGCCGAGTGGCTACTTTATTCGAGGTCTTAGTAGTTGTTGGAACGAAGTACCTTAACGTGGGTTGCGGTAGTAGTTAATAAATAGAAAATTTACACACAGGTTTTTCGCCTTTAAAAAAAAAAAAAAATAATAATAAATAGAAAATGTAAAGCGTAAAGAAAAAAGTTATTAATTGGTTTCTATGGCAATGACAAATATAAAATACGAGTAACGAAAAAAGCGTTACGAAATTGGTTGCTATGGCAATGAATGTAAATAAATTTTTAAGAAACATGTGCTTTGATTCATACATTAAAATTAAGACACGATCGGTTCCGTCCGTCGTAGTTCGGATATTATCTTCAAGCGCTGAAATTTTAAGTTAGGCCTAGAAAGTAATTTTAAGTCTATATCAAAGCCCACTAAAGAATACCGTCGAGGGACGGGCTTGTGTACACCGAGACCTTGAACGCTCCAATCGCTGTAGTGCGACGTTGTTAACGCATTTATAATTCTTTAAACTGTGCGATCAAGCCTCGAGCGGTAAATACCAGGAGTGTTCGAGGCTAGTAGATATGGCAACGCTGCGCGCCCATCCTATTGGCCGCCTCACGACGGTATTCTTTAGCTGGCTTTGATATAGGCCTTACCTAAAATTATTGTATGTATGTTGCCGTTAAAACAGGTAAAATAAATTAAACATAGATACAATAATTTTAGGTTTGATCTAGACTGATGATCTAAAATATTATGTTTATTGAATGTATTTACAATGACTGGACATTTAACTGTGTTTACCATCTTAGCTTTGATGTTATAACTAATTCTACACATTTATTATAGTAACATTTAACGAATGAAAACAGTAAATATTTGTATAAAAGACAAATACATCGGGAGGGCTTTGGTCGTGTTTTGTATAAATCAAATGGTACCCTGCCAGTAGCTACTTTATTCGGGGTTTAGTAATTATTTTTTAGAACTTTGTGTAAAACAACGCGTCTATATTGTTAGAATCAACTTGGAAGCGGGCACAAATAGGCAATTAGGCCTAACTGTAAACTTAAATCGAAAATAAAAGTTAGAGACGTGTTGTTTACCGTGACCTTTACTGAATGAATATTCTTGAAACGCGGAATTGTGTTTGTGAAAAATAGAGAATGAAAATTAAAAGAGTGAAAGAATGAGAACACAGAAAACAAAATATTAGAGACAGATAAAAATAGCTATAGAAAAGTCGAGACTGAGAAATTGTGCGATTGATATTCGGATAGGGAGGTGAGAGATGAGGAATAGAATATTATAATCTGTATTTCAAGTTCAGTTTTGCTGCAAAACATGGGATGGATGTGAAAAGCACTCTATTTTTGATTTACTTGATCACAAAGGCTTAAATGATAGCAATCGGTATCAAAACATGTTAGAAAACACTTTCAGTTGGATCCATTATCAAACAAAAAGATAGACGGGCCGACTCTAAACATGTTTGTCAGAGAATAGGGTTTAAGCAATGATAAAAGGATGTAAAAAATAAATAGTAGTTTAAAAAACTAAAAAAAACACGCTTTAATAGCTAATCGAACTAAAAATTTGAAAATAATTGTAATAATTTGGTGGGGTGCTTTTCATCATATGTTACAAATATTTCATTGGTAGATATTTATAAAAGTAGAGCTTTTATTAAAAAAAACATATAGTAAAACGCACCCCACGCTTTTTTACAATTATTTTCAAATATTTAGTTCGATTTGCTATTAAAGCGTGTTTTTTATTTTTTTTTAACTATTATTTATTTTCCTATTTTTTAGTCTCAAAATGGAATCAAAAGTAGCCTACATATTGTAATCAAGAGACTGGATTTTTTGTTTATCGTATGTGTGAAAGTATATTTAAAATTAAGTATGTAAAATTTAGGGGCTGCGGGGGTAGGGGTGTGTGTAAATTATTTTACTGTCATCGGTCTTTGACACGTGTGAAAATTTTCAAGTTAATCAGACGTCTTTAAGTTGGTTAACATTACTACGAAAGATTCCGTTACATACAGGACAAGCTGTACAAAATCGCTAATCCTGAGTGTCCTGGCAAGGATAATGGGTCAAACTATTTAAATGTTGCATTTTCATCGGACCTTGATGAGTGTGCAAAGTTACAAATCAATCCGACGTTTTGAAGGGGGTGCAAATCACTTTCAAATATTCCGTTACATAGATACATACCAAGCTAATAAGTAAAAGCGTGTTAATAACGGGGATAACTATTACAACATTCCAATCGGTAATTTTCCTTTAATTTATTTCTAACATTTGTCATTATCTACATAATAAAAATGAATTGCTGTTCCTTTGTAAGCGCATCACTTGAGAACGGCTGCGACCAATTTGGCTATTTTTGTTTTAAAATGTTCGTAATAGTCCGAACTAGGTTTTAATATAAAGAAGATTTTGAAAAAGTTTCAAATTTTGAAAAACTAGACAGCCTCTTTTGTATGGACTCAAGACCATAGTACACAAAACCAGCTGTTCGTATAAAAAGCTTAGCAACACGTCATGTTTGTTTACATTCATTACCATAGCAACTTTACTCAGCATTTTATAATCAGTTTAGTATTCTTCAAAACCAAAAGCTTGTTTAGGTCAGATTTACCAACTTAAAGGAAACAAAAACAAAAATCAACTAAAAATGCCTACTATATTTTAATTCAATTCAAACATTGGTTGTTAGGCCTACATAATATATATAAAACAGCTGTGTTGGTTCAAAAACTGAACATGATTTTAGGTTAGGCCTACAATGAACCAAAACACGTTTATTTGCAACCAATTTAGAATCAGGTTTTTTACAATTCTTTACAACTATCAGTTTTTTCAGATTACGTATTAGCAAATAAAAGGTTAACTGTATTATCTATAAACTATATATCTAAATTTGTGTAGTATATTCTTAAGTAATAAAACCATGTATATATAAGTTGGTTTATTTTTAATCGTGTACTTTCAATGCGTTATGTCGAAACAGTACAATTTTAAAATTGTTATATAAAACCATTTTGCAATTAGATTTCGATTACTTAAGTCAATGTCATGAAATGGAATAACTTTACTACAATTTACATTAAATCAAGCAATAGCGAAGCGTTGCTCTGTCCACTAGTACGAGATATAATTGGCTTTGACCTGACTGAGCCTTATATACAATAAACTTAGAGCAAAACTACTTCAGTTAGAAATACGATAATTTAATTAACACTAAAAAAGGGTTTGCAAGTTTGTTACTTTCAAATGTAAAAATTGTGAACAATTGGGTTTTACTTCCAGCCCTATCAAAAGAAACATTTGTTCAGATCAAACTTGTTTGTTTACATTCATTACCATGGCAACCAACTAATTTGTCAATTTTAGAATCAGTTATTATTATTCACAACCAACAATCCAACAACCGGAATCACGTTCCTTACCGGAAGTAAGATTTTTAGATTTTTCTTACTGGAATGAAACCTTTTTTGGGGTTTTGTCTCAGAAATATGTTTAGGAGATTCTGCACGTTTTATTTTTTCACTCGACCTTGTAGCCCATTTGGTCTCCCCAAAATCGATCAGTACGTAAAATACTTTAAAATTACCCTGCGAGCGAAGCGAAAAGTCCACAATCCGAGACCACAAGGTCGTACAAGCGAGCGGAAGGACGCTCGTCAGCCATTGCTGAAGCTGATGTATAAACAAATTCAACTAATATATTTCGAACACGCAGACAGCTATTCAGAACCCTCGTGAGTAGACCAATTTCCCAAATAGTCGGGTGAAACCCTAAAACATTTCATTTTGTAAATTTGCTCAACTCACGTCAGCTGTTAAGGTGCGTGGTCGAATTATTCTTTACTTTAGTTGTATTTTTAGGTTAGGCATCTGACATAGGTCTATTCTTCTAGGTTTACGTTTTCTGTTTCGTTTATGTATGTTTAAATGTTAGTTTCTTTACACTTGATATGAATTGCTGATCTATATTCTCGAAACGTGGGGATTATTTTCTTTATAATGTCACATGTTTAAACAAAACATTTAAAACATTTGACTAATCCATCATTAAAAACTATTTTTAAAACAACAATAGTAATTTTATTTTTGTTTTTATTCTTTTCCAATTCATTTTTGCTGTTGCGGAATACGTTTTGCTGTTTCGTTTAAACATACACATGTGTTTATATTTTTGTTACACTTATTTCAATTTACATAAATAAAGAAAAATATGTTTGTTGACTAAAACTTATAATTTTGACTTACAAGGACCAATTAAGGTAGTTCAGGTAAATTGGTGAACACTTTGGATTGATTTATAAACATGGCGATAGAGACGTCCTTTTTGCTTGTTTCTTCCTATTTTATTTCCCCTTGCGATGTTGGAAAAATTCAAAACCTACGGTAAGAAAATAATACAGTAACATTTTGCAAAACATCCAAGCTGAAGGAGGAGTGCAGGGCAGGTAACCAGCCACATCTCGTCTACTTGAAAGCGATCCAAACACTGTTTGCTTTACTTCCGCCCTCCTACCTTCATACCACAGCAATGAAAAACCCCATGTTCTCCAACGTAGATTTGAACGTGGTATATTCTGATGAGGCAGATACCACGCTATTGATTCGGCCTCAGGCAAGGTTAACCTAATTGTTCTAATTATTACACTTGCAAATTTAACCATACTAGCTGACCCGTGCGAATATTTCGCAAGTTCGGAGTAGGCCTACATTTACCTGATTTAACACGTTGATTTAATTCAGTTTATTAAGTTTATTTATTTGCATTGGTTTATAAATAACAGTTTCCCTATACAATCTTACAGTGTAAACAATCTAACTAACAGCTGTCATACTAGTTAAACAGATGGTTAGTAGATGGCGCCTTTCATTAGGAACATGCAGAGTATAAAATAAAAGTTTTTTAAATCAATTTTTGTTATTAAAACATGAATTTTAAGCTGTTTGTCTATTTTTCCCGTATAGTGGTTAAGGAAAGCTTTAAAATGATGCCTCATTCATGTAATTTGATGATGTATTAAGGAAGTTAGGCCCTATGGCGTATACCGAAAAAAAAATAGTCTTGAGAAATAATATATGCTATTCTAGAAAGTTTATGTGAACCGGAAAACTAATGCGTCAGCACCATGTAGGAGTGATTATAAAAAGCTTAGTTTTAAATTGATTTAAATGTGGATGAAATGTTTTTAGCAAGAGGTAAACAATGATGCCACGTTGTTTTTAAGGCGCGTTTCCCTCTCGATAATTTAATTCATACTGTATAAATAAAGCAGTAAAGTTTATAAGTATCTTCTTTATAATCAAGAAAATTGAGATGCTTCTTTGCAAGTAAAGGAAGTCATTCCCTAAGGTTCAATTCAGTTAATTCAATACACAAACTGTTTTTAGAATTAGAATTTTATCGCGTTTATGTCTAGGCCTATTACATGTATGTCTCCTTTGAAATTATAAACTGTTATGTACCTCTACAACATAACTAAATCTTAGGGTTAATTTTATGAATTAATTTTACTAATAAATATACTTTACAGTAGTTATAGGAAACAACTCTACTCTGCGGTAAAGCGTTCCACCGTTCGTGGTCTCGGTGGTAATAGGTTACAGTTACCTATTATTTTTTGTCACCTATGGCAACTAGTTGTATCGTCATGCTGTTATTTCGTTGACTGTTATGATTAGTTAGATTATATGTTTACAGGGTTTACTCCACGATTGACTATTACAGTAATTAATGGGTCGGCTCTAGTAAAACAGAAAGCAACCTCCGACTCCCTATAGCGGTGGTAGGTTACGCGGACATTGCTCATCCTAAATCCATTTAAAACCCGCAATTATTCAAATAGCGTTTTAAAAAAAATACCAAACTCTTGGGGAAAAAATTCTTCATCCGAATGGCTTGGTAATTTTTCGCTATAATTAATAGTTACAACGTAAAAAAATATTAAAATCGCCCTATAGCGGCGGTAGGTTACACGGACATTGCTCAGCCTAAATCCATTTAAAACCCGCAATTGTTCAAATAGCGTTTTAAAAAAAAATACCAAACTCTTTGGGACGAAATTCTTCAGGTGAATGGCTTGGCAGTTTTTCGCTATACTTAATAGTGACAACATAAAAAAATATAAAAAATCAATGTTTTAAATTGTTAATAAATATTAAACAAAATGTTTTTCTTAGTTTTGGAAAAGCCATTTGCATGCATATTGGCCTTATCTTTAAAATGACATATCGTTCATAATTATCCGATCAAAAATAAAGGAAAAATTTGGATTTTAATTTAACATTAATCTTATGGAGAGTCAGACAACATGGCCGACAGCTAGAGCCGACCCTTAAGATATTACTCAGGCAGGAGCGGCTCTAGGGTTTTTGGCGCCCAAGGCGAAAATAAGTTCTGCCCTCATTAAAGTGCCTTCGGCGGCATCTGCCGGTTATGGAACTTTGGAAAAACGTGTTTGTTAATCCTTGTTATAACAAAGAATTTCATTTTATAACCTTTGGTTAATTACTGAGATATGTAAATAAAACTAATGTCAAATTTATATAAAATACATATATAATTTGATATCCACAAACCTCAATGTTAGTTGAGAAAGTAGTTCTAACTATGGCTTTGAATTTTGTCTTTCTTTTGACGACTTATAGATTAAATGACCGATCGAAGCGAGGTCTCCCGTTCGGCATTTCATCTGTGTATCTGTCAGTCTATCTGTTTGTCTCACGATTACGGCCAAACGCCTTGACCGATTGTCATGATTTTTTGCATGAATATAGCCTAGTGTAAGTCGAATTGAAAAACTAATAACATTTTGCCAGTAGCAAATTTGATGTTTTACAAAATTGGTTTCTTTATTTTTCCGTATCTCTAACGGTAAGCTCACAAAATGGCCGCCAACTTCAAATTTGTTAAAAAAACGACCAAGTTTTTGTATTTTAACTATGTTTTTGTACTTTTATTCTTTAGATATCTTCATAAAACCTTATAATTTTATGGAGAGGGAGAGTGAGAGAGTGCTACCTGCTGTCTTGCTCTTTCCTGCGCTACGTCAGTGTGGCCGCTGTGACTGTGAGTGAGTTGTAGAGGGGGAGACCAGATAAGGAGTCCGATTGGCGTTCCGTCACATTTACCGAGTTGTAGTCCTTTAAAACCACGTCTGTTATTTCAACGAACGAGGTCTACTGTTCACAGAACTACTAGTAATTAGAAATCTAAATTAGTATTTACAAAAAGAAGCTACATAAATGCTGTTATCACTAAAGAAGCTTAGAAATGTAACTAGTTAGATACAGGATGTTTCGAAAATATGGACTACTAGTTCAACTTAGTGTTTATTTCACCATTTACAGTAAAACAATTCCAATACTCTTAGATCTAAAATCCTCCACTTTTCTTCCAGCCACCTTTTGGTTTTTTACTCAGTCTTTCTACTTAGTTGGCTGTGCAAATTAATTATTGCCTACGAGACTTTTGATAGTTATATAATTTGATAGGAACTTATACACGTTACAAAAATTTATTATTAAAGTTTTTTATAAAAGTTTAATATTTTTAGTTATTTTCATTTAACAATTTTAAATGGTCGACATTTTAAAACGGATTATTGGATTAAGCTGGTTACTAATTAAGTTTAATTAATCCGTTAAACTAGAGGTAAAAATTGCGTAATAATAAAAAAAAAAAAAACGAAATGGCAGATAGACGGGAAACGGATCCCTTTAGGACGTGTGAATTTTATTGGGACTTTTTAGTGCAACGTATAATCCATACTTTTGAAACACTGTACATAACTTCTTAGCTCTAAATCTGGAGTAAGAGCTTCGATAGATAAAGAAAGTTTTTATCAAAGTTCACACATTTAGTACCAGTATTTGTATTTTAAAACTTTCCTTTCTGTTCTTGTATGTTTTTAAACTTAAAGCTAAATTATGTAAGTTAAACAATATTATTAAATCCTATATTCTTTATATCAGTTTTGACTTGTCTAAATAACGGTCATCACCCATAAGTTCTACCATTTGATTAATCACTTATTATATCCTCCTAACTAGTACTTGAGATTTTATTTCGTAATTATTTAAGAATCTATCGAAGAACTATAAAACTAGTAGTTCTGTGAACAGTAGACCGCGCTCGTTGAAATAACAAATGTGGTTTTGAGCTTAGGTGAAAATAGTGTGCCAGTAAGGAAGTAAGCACAAGGTTTAGCCAGTGAAAAATTATTTACAATTCCCGCGATTCCGGGATTTCTAGTTCTCGTTTTTATTTTATTTCTTGAGCTTTAACTGCTAAAGATTTTCATTTAGAGGCATTGTGTTTTATTTAGGTTAATAATGCGTAAGATAGCTAAAAATATCGCGTTATAGAGGGACAACATACAATTAAATATTTACATACTTAAATAACTCAAACTTAACAATGTATCATAAGTTAACTTAAGTTCCATATCATATTCCAATATTAGAAATAATGAAAACAAATGATGTTAAAACGTCGTGATAGTGATCTCAACCCATGTACCAACACTTCCCACGGTGTCAAACGGTCATTTTTTGTACGTCCTTTATCGCCGCGCGGTTTCACTTGTTTCATCTCATTTTGTAATTCAAGTAAAACCAAGTCAAATACTTTTATGAAATTTACAATGATAATTTACAGGTATACAGTTCAATTCTTTGATTTATCCTCTACACTTTCTTACAATAATATGTCATTTTTGGGCAAATGATATATTCCTAAATTACTATTCAAAACAGGCCTAGTTTTGTTAGCAGTCTTGTAGTAGGAACATAAAAACTAGTGTTTTCAAAATAAGAAATTTGAAATTGATAAATATTTTTATACAATTCTATTTAGAACTAAATTACGAAACTTTTTTACATTTATGAAAAAAATTACAATAATTTTTAATACTTTTTATGTAGGCCTAAAGTTAAACATTTTCCTTTCGTTTCTGAACTGATTGTTTCTTGAGCTAATAACTTTCTTAATTTTACTTCAATAATTTTTTTACTGGCATATATGAATTCTTTAAACCTTTATCTACAAAAAAGCTATGAGACACTTTTGAATTGGTTTAGAATAAACGTATAAAAACATGGTTGAAATACAAAAACTTGGACGATTTTTAACAAATTCGAAGTTTACGGCAATTTTGTGAGCTTACCGTTAGAGATACGGAAAAAAAATCAAGAATACAATTTTGTTTAAAATTTAATTTGCTATGGCAAAATGTTATTAGTTTTTAAATTCGATTTACGGTTAAGCCACAAACTGGCTTTGGAAAAAAGCTTACACTGAGAGAAACGGTCTGGCCGCCATTTTTATTTTATTTAAGGGGTTAAAAATGAAAAATGGAAAAAACCGTATATATACATGGCTTGGCCTAGGAATAAGGAACATTCATGCAAAAAATCATCAAAATCCGTCAAGGCCGTAATCGTGAGACAGACACACAGACACACAGACATACCGACACACAGACACATAGACGAAATGCCGATCGGTCGAGTTAAAACGGAGACCTCGCTTACGCTCGGTCAATTATACTATAAACTGTTATTTTAAACGTATAACAGTATAACGTATTTTAACAGTTAATCATTCCACCATGGTTACCAATTGTTAGTTCCCCCGGTGATTACGTGTATCTTTGTAGGAAGTGTCCTTTGCCTCCTCGTGGCAAGCTTTCTTACGATTTCAGGATTTATCGGTGCAAAAAGTTTTTCAGAATAAAGCAAATGATTTGACTAATGTAAAACTTGTTTATTCGCGGTAGTAATACATTTCCTCTGCAGGCACAAACTTACAGCTAAACTTACTATAAGGTAAATGCAAGAGCGCTCCCCGTAAGTGGTCTATACTCCGTTCCAGATTCAATATTAACTAACCTGATTCAAGCTAGCTCCCCCCTTTAATTATATAAACTCTGAATTCAGCATATTCTTTGTCCGAAAGCCATAGAACACGTTCATTAACCGTGTAAATCCAGACCTACTGGTAGTTCTGTGAACGGTAGACCTCGCTCGTTGAAATAACAGACGTGGTTTTAAAGGACTACAACTCAGTAAATGCGATTCAACGCCAATTGGGCTCCTTATCTCGGCTCCCCTTCCACAACTCACTCACAGTCACAGCGGCCACACTGACGTAGCGCAGGAAAGAGCAAGACAGCACGTAGCTGTTTCTCTCCCGCTCCATAAAATTATAAGGTTTTATGAAAATATCTAAAGATACGTAAAAACATGGTTAAAATACAAAAACTTAGATGATTTTTAACAAATTTGAAGTTTGCTGCCATTTTGTGAGCTTAACGTTAGAGATATGGAAAAAACCCAAGAAACCAATTTTGTAAAACATCATATTTGATAACCGGAATATTTTTTAGTTTTTCAATTCGACTTACGGTTAAGCCATAAACAGGCTTTGGAAAAAAGCTTACACAGAGAAACGGTGCGGCCGCTATTTTTATTTTATTTCATGGGTTAAAAATGAAAAATGGAAAAACCGTATGCATATACAGCTCCACATAGGAATAAGGAACATTCATTCAAAAAATCATGACAATCGGTCAAGGTGTGTGGCCGTAATCGTGAGACAGACAGACACACAAAACGAAATGCTAAGCGGTCGAGCTAAAACGGAGACCTCGCTTCGCTCGGTTAACTATTAGTAATCTACAGGATGTGCACGAAGTTTTTCTGGTCCCCCTTTTCTGGATTTGTTCCTGGGATCGAGACAAACATATTTCACAACATAAACAGTGCTTACTTTTTCGTCTGCCCGTCTGTACGTGTTTTTTTACAAAATAATTGTTATCTAGAGAAATAATTGTTACCGATTGAGTTCGAACTTGACATAAAGCTATATATCAAGAATCAAAGAAGTTTGTACTCAAATACAACCAGGTTATCCAACGAGAATCAGGTAGTTAGTTTTTGAGTTAAAAGTGTACAATGCACAAATACTAACAAACTTTCCTCTTTATACTATTCATTAAAGGTATATTCAGTAAACCTACTGGACATTATTTAATGTTCACTGCATTCAGCAACACTTATAGTAAAAAGACCGCAGACCCAGCGATGTTGTGGTTTCCACGGGTCATTCCTACCGCATTAATATTCTCGCCGAGAGGTGGTGGCGAATGTTTCGTGGTTTCTATACGGTGCAAGGGTGTATATTTTTCTATTTTTTGTGTTATTTTATCTCGTTTTTATTTTAAATTAAAACGGTATTTCTGTTATATATTTTACAGTAATTCAGATAATAGTATGCGAAACAGTTGCATGAATAATGTGATAGTATGAGATCATTTGGAATGTATAAATTAAAAAATATGTATGTGATATAGTATGTGCAAAAAGAAGCAGTTCTGGAATCGTAAAAACTTTAAAGGTTTGATTTGTATTTAAAAAAAAAAAACTGACGATAATAGGTTTCAAAACACACCCATATTCTATAACGCCTTCCATTAAGTTTAGGCTTTGTTGGTGAATAGGGGTTGTTGCCTGCTTCTAACGTACTAGTTGTGATACGAAAATAAGGTGAACAATTGTATTACAAAGAAAGTAATAAGCTTAAATGGAATTTGAATTAATCTGCTTAAATGTACTGTCCTTGGCTAGCGATGCACTTGAAGTTGAATCCATGACGGGAAGCATTTTTTCTGGAAGGATCATTTCAGAAAGTCTTTCAGCTGGTGGTCGTGGTCATCTCAATGTCGGGAATGTTCTAAAAAAATACATTTTTAGTACGTTTTTATTTTGGAAAAAAGCCAAAAGCCTTCATGTTCGACCTTGACTGTTTACGGCGAGGGGAGGTACCGGATTTCCTGAACCAGTATCAGAGTCATGGCTTTCAGCTCCAGATACAAGTTCGGCCATGATGACCGGATCTGCATGAAAACGATCCTTCGTTGCAAACTGAGAAATGATTGTCCTTCTGTTCATCAGACAACAAGCCTAAAGCCGCGGTCACGCTAGGCTGTTTAGCAGCCGCTACTAACCAGCCGCTGGTAATATTGCCAGCAAGCAGCGCAGTCTGACCCGGAACCAGCGGCTGGATAATGCCAGCGGGCTAGAAGTCACAAACATGTTTAACTTTTTAACGCTGCCTAACATCCGCTAGCAGTCACGTGACCTCCTCGCTGGCGCAGGCAGCCAATGTGAACCCCTAGTAGCTCACTAGCAGCTGGTGAAGTAAGACGTTTGTTGGTTTCACGTAGTGTTGTGTATTGCTTTATATTTTATAATATTTCATTTTGTGAATAAAGTGAATATGGTTGACACAAACAATTGGTCGGGCAAAGACATTATAACATTTTTAGATTTATTCCAAAATTATCCTTGCCTGTGTCAAAATTACGCTTATTTATTGGTTACTTTGACAAAAAAAAAAAAATGTGTATAAAACAAGTCATATCACAACACACTGGAACAATATAAACAAAATACAATTAAGCAACAAGTAGTAAAAAAAAAAAAAATAGAGCAAAATATACAATAATCAACACAAATACAAAACATTTAAAAAATGTTGTTAGTAAGATAATAATTTAAAAAGTTAAAATGCTTTGCAAAAAAAAAGAGATGACTTCTATCACAAAATAGTATTGTGATGCACAAACTCTTCCAAAGAGTAAAAGGATCCAGACAATAAAAGTTGTCTAAGACTGTTTTTAAAAATCCTGTAGTTGGGGGAATTTTGAATGCTTCTAGGAAGCTTATTCATGAACTTTGCACCAGCTTGTGAGGGAAGTTTACTGTATAAATTTAACCTGTGCTGTCTGGCACGATACTCACAAGCTTGTCTGGTACTGTAGTTGTGTATATCCATATTTTGGACATGATCACACTGGAATTTAAAAAAAGCAACACTTCAAGTATGTAAATACATGGAAGTGTAAGTACTCCATAATTCTTGAAATAGTTTTTACAACTTTGTCTTTTATGTAGCCCTGCAATAAGCCTTATGGCTCCTTTTTTGTAAGACAAACACTCTTTTCATGTTCCCCAAAGAAGAACTCCATAGTTCAAATAATGATACACTAGCCTATAATAGGCTGTTAAAAGTATCGATCTACCACAGTATGGCTTCAAACGTCTCAGTACAAATATACCTGAGCTAATTTTTGCACTGATATTGCTAATGTGGTCATTCCAGTTCAACTTGTCATCAATTAGAAGACCCAAACATTTTATTGATTTCACTTCTTCAAGTATACTATCACCTAGCATGACACTTGGTGTCAGACTTGAGCTATGCTTTCTACTGAAGTTTATGTACTTAGTTTTACGTGGATTGAATGTTAAATAGTTTACAGCAGAATACTGTCCAGTGTCATTGACTTGTATAAAAGCCTTCTGCTCCAATTGTTGAACAGAATCTGCTTGAAAACTTAGTGTTGTATCATCAGCAAATTGAATTGTCCTACCCGCATGTACTGATGATGACAAATCATTAATATAGAGTAAAAATATTATTTTGCAGACTACACCAACAGAAATGACAAAGATGCAGCATATAGGGGCTTATTACAAGAACTTCAGCAAGGAGGACTAAAAATAGGTTTGTTCCCATTGAAAATAAAAAGCTTACTTGATACGTGCATAAATGAACTGTACAAGGTGAAACAATCCAAGAAAAATTGTGCGGTAGCAACTGTACTAGCGGCTACTTAGCTAGTCTTGCATATTCTAATGTGAACCCTTTCTTCTCAGCTGCCTGCTGGTGATATTACTAGCGGCTGCTAAACAGCCTAGTGAGATCGCGGCTTAAAAAAAGTTTTCCAACCTCGCGTTACTGATATTACAGAGTATAGTTTCTTATGAGCAAGGTTGTTAAATTTTAAATACATTTGAATTTTTAATATTTTTGCATTATATTTGTGTGTGTATGTTTGTTTTTAATGTATATCCGTTACATTTCATACTTCTATTTTATATACCCGGAGGTTACTTTAACGAGCGTTCAATCTTATTTGAAAATCAGTGCTCCAGATCGAAGGATATACAAGAAGATCAAGATCACGTTTGAACCACGGTCAATAATGTAAATAGTTGTTAGTTGTGTATCACTGATTATGAAGATAGTCGTTAAACGCGTTTGAATATCAAACACATGAGTCTGAAAATTAGTTTATTGTTATTATTCTTAAACCACTTTGACTGGTCAGCATGCCATTTCTGTCTTTTAATTAATGTGAAGTAAAATGTATAATAAGCCTAAACATTATTGTAAAACTTAAATGTATTTAGCCTGAATACTTCGTGATTTTATTTCTTTCGTTTCCCCCTTCACGCGGATAAACCAGATATTAGGAGGCTAAAGTTACAAGACATTCTAAACACCTGTTGTGAGTTTAATATAAAACATCGAAAAGAACAAAGCTTAATTTTAAGCACGGAGATAATAAAAGGCCGACTTCTGAAAAGTCAAGGTATAGTCACGGTTTATAAAACTTGATACTGAAGCTGCTGTAGATGGTTTAAATCAAGTTCAAGAGCTGTTTGCGTTTTGATCGTTTTAGTGAAAAAATCATCTAGGTGTATTTAGTTTTGGAACAAATGAACTATACAAATAAAATGAACTGGAAATGTGCATTATTAATATCTTTTACAACATAGTATAAATAAAAACATCGAAATCACTAAATGGTACTAAATAGGTTACACTTATGTAAGGTTTCTTCCATAATTTGTTTATTTTTATACCTTGCTCCCTCCCCCCCACAATCATTTGTTATTGGTCTGCTGTAGTGGCGGCCATCTTGGATTTTTATCCCATAAGAGCAATGTTAAATTTCAAACCTTTTATTAATTAATTTTTTATCATAAAATTGTTTGCAATGTCTCATTTTAACCACAGTCACAATACGCATCCGTTTTGCAATTTACATTTTTTTAAATGGTTTTGATTTGTTATGTAATTGATATTTTGTAAGTACAAAGTTTGAATTATTTCCTAACACAATACAAAATTAATAATGAAGAATATTTTGCAAGCCGGATACGAAATTTTATAGAGAATATTCAGTTTTTTTTCAACACTCAATTACAAAAGATAGACTTATAAAATGGTTTGAAATGAGGCAATGTCAAAGCGTTCATATGCAAGAAATTGCACTGTTTAGATAGAGATACAGTGAGAAGTGGTTGCGTTTCCGGTTGTTTTCTCGTTTACTGGAGCAGACCCTTAATCCAACGAGCTTGACATTTATATTGTTGTTGGTAATCTTTGCTTAGTTGTCATAACTAATTAATTTTTAGCCATCGTCGGAAAAGAAAATACTTGCTAATACTATTTTGTGAGTTTGTGTTCATGTAATTATGTATGGGTGCCGTGCTTATGGTAACTATTTATTATTATTTTCAAGTAATGTATTTGTTAGCGTCATACTAGAGATATTACAGTAAGAATATATATGGTCTACCAACTGACAGACGGTAAAAGAAACATTGTCTTAAATGCTTAAACATATTGTTCTTTAGCTTCCTGGATTGTATATTTGAATTATATTAATTATCTTATATATCATCGTCTTCTTTATAATAAACCTTCTCGTTGACCAGCATAACGATTCTCTGTACTATAATCTAGGCCTACCTTTATATGTCTTAGTGTGTCGGTTTTTGTAATAAATTTAATTTGTTTATTTGTTTCATGTTTGTAATCTTAATATATGTGACAAATGTTTTTAAATGTGCCAAATGTGTAAAGAAGACGATGCCAGAACAGGCGGAAAGTAAGAAACAATAATAAGGATCTGAAGATGACAGTTTACCGTTAAAACCGGTAATCCTACAAAGGAAAAAATTTGGATTGTTGACGGATGATATATAAGGTAATTAACCTATTATTAATATAATTTAAATGCTTATCAAAAATAATTATAACCTTCTCATTATAAAAGTTTATTAATTCGAACACGCAGCTGAACCACTGACGTAAGCTTAGCGAATTTACAAAATTAAATTTATATGTTTTCGGGTTTCTAAAAATAATTTGGGAAATTGGTCTACTCACGAAGGCGCTGAATATATTAGTACAGTTTGTTTGTACTTAAGCATCGAGCTTTGACTCACGCGCTGCTTCGTTTTCCTCGCATTTATGGTATTTTACGTATTGATTGATTTTGGGGGGAACCACACGTTCTATAAGGTCGTGTAAAAACAAGAAAATTTGCATGATAATCTCCTACATATTTTTTTTAGATACAACCTGAAAAAAAGTTTGATTCCAGTATGGAAAATCTCAAAAAATGTTACTTCCAGTCAAAAAGTGTATTTTTAGTTGTTGGATTTGTTTGGCTAACGAACTCCCAAGGTGTGTGCCAAAATTGGACCAAATGGGACTTAAAACGCGGCTGCTGGAGTGCTAACACATATATACATATTTATGTATATGTACATTTCGTTTTCAATGACAACCCTGTTCTGGGGACCATGATCGGTGTTCATTTACTACTCCCGAACTTAGGTATCACCATAAGGGGATCTCTGTAATAGTTCATTTTTCCTATGTCAATTCGATAATAATGCAACAATCATTATTATTGTTATTTTTATTATTAACTCCTATAAAAGCGAGTGTACTGTACGTACGTACGTGAGTAACATATAATATAACAGCTGATTTCGTCCATCATCTGTAATACTTAAGCAAATATAGTGTGGATTATACTTTTTGGTTATGTTTACAACTTCAATCATTATAATTTCTTGTGAAGTTGATTTTTTACTTTCTCCACCCTATACGTATTATATGGAGAAAGTATTGTTTTCGTAAAAATGTTCGAATTTGAATTTTCAGTTGAATTATCTATTTTGGTGCTCCCAGAACCCCAAAAAATTGTTTAGTGCAATTATCTGTGTTGGTGCTCCCTGAACCCAAAAATATTTTTAGTGGAATTTTTTGTTTTGGTGCTCCCTGTACCCAAAAAAGTGTTTTTAGAGTGGTGTCTGTCTGTCAGTCTGTCTGTATGTATACACGACCAGAGAGGACACTATTGGTACGATTTCCATGAAATTTGGTATGTAGGTACTAAACCCTAATATCTCCAGGCGTTTTTTAATTTTTTTGGAATTTCTAATTTTTAAGGGTAATTTACCCCTAAAAACCCATAAAAAACGACAAAAATGCAAATTTCTCAAAAACGGTTCTAACGATTTTGATCAAATTTTCAGTATTTATAGTGCTTAAGATGCCAAACAAAATGACACCACCCGCTTTTATCAAAACTTCGGCGTTTATAATTATGGGGAAATGTTTAAAAATAAACAAGTTTGTGTTGTCAATCTAGCATCGCGGCAGCGGCCGCACGGGGTAGCGAGCACGGCCAGTAATTCAAAGGTCGCGCGATCGAATCCCGCCTGGGACAATAATTTTTTTATACGATTGACGTAGGTAGAATATTATTTTTTGTTTTGTTCTAAAAAAGTAGTAAATAAAATGATTAAAAACAATATTATTTTGACTTCAGTAAGTTGGGAGAAAGTTTGTGTCAGTTAAGTGATAGCGTTTATTTTAAATATGTGTTATAGAAATAATGTATGCTATAAGAAGTTATAATATTTTTTTGAGGTTGTAATAAACTGTATATAAATACAACCTTTTATCAACAAAATATTCCTTTATACAAATTTAAAGAAGAGGTAAATATTCTTTTACCTTCGGAAACATTCGTACATCTTCGTATAACATATAAACATATTCGATTATTAATTTCTTTACTATAATATTAATAACTTGTAAATCATTTGATCTGTCAATGTAATATAAAAATCAATTAAAATATATAATTTTTATCTTTCTTTAAATATTAATAACGTATATAAATACAACATTTTAACAAATATGCCTACTATTTTATAATCCTTATAATTGTACACATTTACCGAGTTAAAAATCTCCTTCAGTATAGATAGGTAGGCCTATATAAATAAAGGTTGTTTTTTAAATAATATTGCATAAATGATGTATTTCTGATGTGTATCTAATTAATCTGCTTGTGATTTTTCACGCGGCCTACGGGTATCTGACAATAAAATAAACAAGACAATAGCAGTTGTACCGTAATAATCCTGAGTCAGAACAAATAACAAGGATAGAGAATGTTAAACGAACCCTTTCCTCAGCCAAGTCTTGCGGATAACATTATTTACCTTCACCAAGAACTGCCGCGTTGTCAAGCGGTATAACGAAGTCAATGCTAGAGCTACGGAGGTACTAACAAATATAATTTCCCTTGCAGTTTAATACTGCCCTGCGTGTAACGATTCATTTAATTTACTTAACACGATAATTTGTATATCTTGAACGTTTATTTTGTTTTTAGAATTTATCATTATCGTCTAACAATCATAATTTATAGCTTTATTGTAATACTAGGGGAAACCCCGCGTGCTCCGCACGCCAACCCCGTTGGAACTTTCTATTTCTTTATAATAAAGGTGTAGGATTAATAATAACTCCAAAGCTTAAGATGGTAAGTAATGTTAAATGTTCAAATCAAATTATTTCGTATATTTTATAACAGCAGTTATAATAAAGGTAAAAAGAACCAACAAGGCTCAGGTTCTACACTTTAATAAAAACATAACCTAGAAATTATTGCATCAAAGTTTGAAATCAGGTTTTAATGGATATCAGCTGATTTATCTGTTATTTTATTCAATTGGTTGCTATGGTAATGAATGAAAATACCTTCAAGAAATATGACGGTTTATCAATGTAGGCCTAACGTAAGATTTTTCTTTAAAAATAGAAATAAACATTTTTTTTATCAAAATGAATTATAGCCTATGTTTATTCAGGGATATTGTAGCTTTTTATTAGTAAAACTATGTTTTAAATCGGTTCAGTAGTTCCAGAGATTGTTTAGTAGTTCCCCCTACGTAAAAAAAAAAAAAACTTGACCTCTTTATAATGTTAGTATATACTAGGTGCTCCACCCCAGGTAGTATTGCTCAATAACCTGGTGGCGACCCGAAACGAAGAAAATGAAAACAGAATATTGTATACTCTGACGTTTTCCTGAAAATGAAGATTGAGTGGTAGCCTATAAATAGCTAATGTAGGACAGATATCGAAACAGGCATGATCAACCCCAATAATTCAAATTGTGGCCTGCGTTGGACATTCACTAATAATATTTAAATAATAAACATTTAAATTTTGAAATTACCAACTAAAGGAAACAAAATAATATGCAACACCAGATGTTCGACTTAAAATATAGTAAGCCTTTTGTTTGCTTATACATAATATTTTTAAAAAACTGTTAGTTGTGAAAGAATAATTCCTTGATTTTAAATTTGCTAAATGTTCTGTTACAAAAATAATAAAAGGGTTAAAAGGGACTTAATGAACACTCTGAATACAGGGTGGAACAAAGTTAGAGTTAAAAACTTCGGGAAATGGTTCTATGGGTCAAAATACATAGAAAATAAAGAATGATATTTTTTCGAAAAACCCTTCATTTTCCAAATATCCGCCATTTTGTTTCTTTTACTAAATAATTAATATCTAGAGAACTGTTAAACCGATTGAGTTCAAACTTGGCATGAAGTTTAGCCTAACAACGATCTATCTTTAGAAAAATAAACGATTATATCCAATCGTACATTTCAAAAAAGCAGGTGTTTGAATATTTCAAACCTAAATTACTCAAAACCCATACATTCTAACAAAAAATGTCAAGACATTTTTTTTGCAGCCCTTTTGATTCCCTATCGGTTGGTGTAACTGTTTTGTGTAATAATTGGTTTATTCAACCCTTCATCGTATACCAACACAGTAAATACTACAATATTGTATGTATATTTGCTGTCATTATCTTTAACTTAACTATTATTCTTCATCCGATTGTTTTGAAAGTTAAATCATCCGATAGGGAATTAAAAGGGCTACAAAAAAGGTACCTTGACATTTTTCGTTAAAATGTGCGGTTTTTGAGTAATTTAGGTCTGACATATTCAAACAGCCGCCATTTTGAAATGAATGATTGGTTGTAATCGCTTTATTTTTCTTAAGATAGATCATTGTTAGGTTAAACGTCATGCCAAGTTTGAACTCAATCGGTTAAACCGTTCTCTGGATATTAATTATTTAGTAAAAGAAACAAAATGGCGGATATTTGGAAAATGAAGTGTTTTTCGAAAAAATATTATCCTTCATTTTCTATTTATTTTGACCCATAGAACCGTTTCCCGAAGTTTTTAACACTAACTTTGTTCCACCCTGTATATATAGACCTACAGGGAAGAGATTAAAATTAAAAGTGTTTAATGAATTTCTGCAAGATTAATTACCTTTTAAATTATTCTTATAATTTTCTTTTAAATATTCTGTTTTTTTACTCTTTTTATTATATAAAAAAAATCTGTTTCATGTTAAAATCTAATATATTATATACAGCTTATCATTACAATACACATGACTATTTATGTAGAAAAATCAAACTAAAATATTTGAGCTAAGATTAATAAATTAAAGTGATTATTCTGTAATAAATCAAATCTTCAGTCTATAGGAGAGGAAATCACGGAAGTAATTAATATTGGTTTTCAAGTTCTTATAATTAAATTGCTTTAGCCGCGAGTTGTATTTATTGACCTTGATACTGTAATGAAAACATTGGCAGACCTGACTTTGCTTCTGTTATTTAGGCCTACTAATCACATAGTCTTGCTGAAGTAAATAGACTATGTAGCCGATAATGGGTTTCGGCTGATTTAAGGAAAGCATTGATTACTTCTCTTTGGAATGTCTCGCGTAATTACTGGTAAGGGAAACTCAGGGGATGTTCAAATACAATGTCTTGAGGCAAACACTAAGTTTAACTTTAGTACAGACAAGAACGATTCATTCTTATTTTTTTAAGTATTTTTTCAACCGATACCGTTACACTTTTGTACGTTTCTCAGTTTTTTTAAAATCCTGTCACTCACGCAAAACCATCTTTCTACTGCCCATGCAACAGGATCCAGGTCTCTGCCACCAACTAATCGGAGTACTTCTGTCTTAATAAAAACTCCTACTCCACTGCATTTGACTTAGAATTTCTAAACAAACAAGAAAAGGTTCCCCATTTTTTAAAGTTTGCTGTCATATTTATAGTTTACAAGATACCAATGGTAGCCCATTTAAGAACACACCCTGTATAAACAAATATAATATAAAATATGCTGTGTGCCCAATATGTTTTCTAAGGGGAATGGTTCCATGGGTCAAAATAAGAAAAAAGTTTGTATAAACAAAGGATCGAAAAACTTTGTTTTCCAGATATCCACCATTTTGTTTTTGTACAAAATAATTCAAGAGAACGGTTTGAACGATTGAGTTCAAACTTGGCGTGATGTTTAACCTAAAAATGATGTATCTAAAGAAAAATAAGCGATTAAATCCAACCATGCGTTAAAAAATAGCGGCTGTTTGAAAATTTTAAACATACATTACTCAAAAACCGTACATTTTAACAAAAAATGTCAAGATACTTTTTTTGTAGCCCTATTGATTCCCTTTCGGACAATGTATCTGTCAACACAATCGGATGAAAGATAATAGCTAAGTTAAAGATAATGACAGCAAATGTGCATACAATATTGCTGTGTTTACTGTGTTGGTATAGTAGCCTGGGTTGACAAACCAATTATTACACATAACTTTACTACTATACCATCCGATTGTTTTTATAATTATACCATCCGATAGGGAATGAACAGGACTTCAAAAACGGTGTCTTGACATTTTTCGTTAAAATTTAAATTTTTTGAGTTATTTAGGTTTGAAATTGTCAAACAGCCGCCATTTTGAAACGCATGCGGCGATAGTATCGATTATTTTTCTTTAAATATATCATTGTTAGGGTAAGCGTAATGCCAAGTTTGAACTTAATCGGTCAAACCGTTCTCTAGATACGAATTATTGTGTACAAAAAACAAAATGGCGGATATCTGGTAAACGAAAAATTTTTGGGCCTATATTTACATAAACTTTTTTCTTATTTTTACCCATAGAACCATTCCCCGAAGTTGGCTCCCGTAATTACTGGACACTCTGTATAATCACGGGTATAATATAAAATAAACTATATTTACAAAATTAAACTTCCATGCCCATACAAAAACTATACACTGAAATAACACAATATCACTCTTACGGAGTGTACTTCATGCAAAACATTACACGTAAAGAATTAACAATATTTAGAGGGGAGTTAGAGTTTGCTATCTTTTTCTGGAGGGTTGGAAAGTAAGGTGAATGCCAAGACTGACGGTCGTATAAGAGAAATGTTTCTCACAAAAATCCAGTGACCAGTAGTTAACAACCGTGAAGCGATTTGTGGAAGGTTAATGACAGCTGATTTTAAATTATGAAACAGTAACTTTTCAGGAAATCTTTTAAATTGTGCAACTTTTTTAATACACCTAACCTTTACTGTAGAAATTACGTTTAGAAGTAACTAAACACGAAATGGAATATACCCTTTCCGAAATGTCGGTAATATTGAAAAGACGAAGTGTGGGTGGCTGAGATTTAACACCTCTTTGAATATGGAATCGATGTCAGCCCTTTGAAAAGGATTTCCAATGTCGCTATACTATATTACATTTACGGTTACATCGTATATTTTGAATATCACATCATAAGTTGGGAGAAACTGAATGATTTTTAATTTGTCTATGGTAAACATTTTCTACTTTTATATAATTTGACCAAACGGTCTACGGTAAATTAATTAATGAAAATAGTGCTTTTATGGCATGATAATAATAATTACAAAATTTAAATGGAGAACACTGTTTTTGGCAATGGTCTACTGACCGTCAGCCAGGTTGGCACTACATTCTAGATAGCAGAAACTTTTCTTATTATTAAGTATACAATATAACAAACAAACAATATCTATATATATAAAAGCGAAAATCCACTCACTCACTCATCACGATTTCTCAAAAACTACCGAATGGATTGAAATTAAATTTGGTATGACACTGTTTTTGGCAATAGTCTACTGCCCATTAACCAGGTGGGCATTAATTCTAGATAACAGAAACTTTTTTATTAATAAATAAATATACAATATAACAAACAAACAATCTATACTATAATTAATACTTATAATGAGTTAAAGTTTGTTTTTTTGTTTGTATGTATGGGGTAATCTCTGGAACTACTGAACCAATTGAAAAAATAGTTTTACTAATAAAAAACTACACTATCCCTGAGTAAAATAGGCTATAATTCATTTTGATCAAAACATTTTTTTTTAAATTTCAATATATGTAAATTTAGTCGGAAAAATTCTTAGATTACTCCTAGACTGATGCACCAACACGTACACCTTGAATGTATTTATATGCATTACCATAGCAACCAATGGAATAAAATAACAGATAAAACAGCTGCTTGCTTTAGTGTTTCCATTAACAGCTGATTTCAAACTTAGAAGCAATCTATATATAAAAAAATCTGGTAATTGGTTGACCGTGCAGGCCAACCATAGAACTTCCCGCTTAGTTTGAATTTTAAACGCTTAAAAATGAGTTTATTTGTTAAAATACCAAAAAACGAAAATTTGTGAATTTTTAAACAACGATAACTTTTGAATGCGTCGTTTGATTTTCATTTAAAAAAAAGCATTCTACGCAGTTTTTAAAGCACAAAAAGAAAATGTACAGGTTTATATTGATTAGTTGAGAAATCTGGAAGATATGTTAAAAAAATACCAAAAAATACCAAAAAACAAAAATTTGTGAATTTTTAAACAACGATAACTTTTGAACGCGTCGTCCGATTTTCATTTTCAAAAAAGCAGTCGACGCAGTTTTTTAAGCAAAAAAAAATGTATACATGGTTTTATTATGATTTTTTCGCACGCTTTAAAGTTAATTTTAAAAAACATAAAAATTCCAAAAAAAATTTAGGTTATTTTTTTAAATTTCTTCGGATTGGCTCGATGGATTAACTCTCAAATCTAATCAGATCTAAGTTTTGATACACCCTTTCGAATGACATCTCGTAGAATTCAATCGGTTGAATCGTTTTTGAGAAACCGTACGACAAAAATGTATTTACATACGTACATCCACACTCACACACACACACACACACACACACACACGGTCGGACACCTCGGCGGGAATAGTCAGAATGGCTTCCTGGGACCTCAAAACGTGGAGATTTAACGAAAACTCGACTTTCGAAAATCGGACCGAAATCAATAACTTCCCTTTATTGGTATCGGGAAGTTAAAAAAATAATAATAATGCTTTTTATTCACTCACTTCCTAAAGTTAATAATTAACCGATTTTGATGCTTCTTTTTTATTTAAAAGATAATTTCAAGTTCTAAGTCACTGTGGAGCTAAATATTTGATTTACACTTTTATTTTTGCGAAATTCCAAGTTTTAAAATCGCATCACTATGCTACAACTAAATTAATAGGAAATCATTGGTTCTAAAACAGCTGATAACCTAATTGAGTTTCAAATAAATAAGTTATTTACTTTACTCAACTGTCAACAGATGATTTAGGTTATGTTATTGTTGATGTATTTTAGGTCTGATTTGTTGCTGTGCATGTTGGTGTGTAATTGAACTATGAAGTATCGTTTAGGTTTTTTATTTGTGCCATCCCTGATAATACCGTACATGAAAGTAATATTGTTAAGACACGTTGTAATTTAATTGAGAATTTGAATACTTTTAATGAATAAAAAGGTGAAAAATAAGTTAAATTTCTTTACTTTACATCAAAATTGGTCGAATTTCGACGACTGGAGATACTTGTTATTTTTAACATTTGTGTTAAGTTTTTTTTAAAGGGTAGACCTGAGCCTTGCTGGTTTTTTCACCTATACTATAACTGTTGTTATAAAATATACGAAATAATTTGATTTCAATATTTAACATTATTTACCACCTTAGCTTTATGGTTATTAGATCTATTAATTCTACACCTTTATTATAAAGAAATCATAACATGATTATGTGCATAGAAGGTTAAAACGGGGTTGGCGTGCGGAGCGCTCAAGGGGTTTCCCCTAGTACCTAATAAAAGTGAAGTCAACGTAAAATTAAAACTGTTTAAAATAAACATTAACTTACTTAATCACATAAATAAATAACTTTTCATAATATCAAATCATAAAAAGAAATAAAATGACATCTACTAGATTTCATTTGTATAGTTAAAATGTTTTATTAGTACCAACGTGATAGCAAATTATTATTTTTTTAATTTCCTATCAGATGAAAATCCTTTTTATGTATGAGACTCTGAAACTTCTCTCTATCTAAAACAGATTTCCCTAACCAACCCCTTCTAGTATAAATCAATATATGGCATTTAAGAAAAAAATGTAAAACATTCTCACCCTCTACTTGATTGCACAACGAGTAAGTGAAATTATGGTCCTTTAACCGTGGCTTGTAGTTTAGGTCAAGCTCTAGCTTTAATTATTAGCTGACGTGAGTTGAGCAAATTTAAAAAATTAAGTTTATAGGCCTATGTTTTAGGGTTTCAACCAACAATTTGGGAAACAGGTCTATTCACGACGGTGCTGAATAGCTGAAAAATGTTTCGCACGCCATTCCTCATATTGGGAATATTTTCAACACACAAAGCATAGCGTGCTTCGCAAGCCATTCCGCATATTGGATTTATCTTCATTACACAATGAATTGCTTGCATCGCAAGCCATTCTGACTATTGGGAGTATCTTCAACACACAAAACATTGCATGCTCCGCACGCCAACCCCACGGTAAAATCCACCAAATGGCTTTAAACCGGGTACTTTTATGGTATTTTACTTTTGATCGATTTTGGTGTAACCAAGCGAGCTATATGGTCGCGTAAACCAAAAAAATGTGCATAATAACATCCTACATTTTTATTTGTAGAAAATTTCTAGTTACTTCCGGTCGAAAAACGTGCTTCCGGTTGTTGGATTTTTCGGCTAACGAACTCTTCCGAGCGACGTAGACAACCAACATGGGTACCAAATTTGAACCAAATCGGGCTTAAAATGCGGGCGCTAGAAGATTTGCTCTTATGGGAACGTAGTCTGCTCTAAAGTCTGGTTCAGTTCCGTACTTTTTCCCCGATTTTTTCAATACCGGCAACGAAAAACATTTCTGTTTACGACTTGCTGTGCAGTCTTTCCGGACAATTTATCCGGACAGAAGATATAACTTTTACAGTATTCCTGAGATTCATTTTTAATGAGAATTATTAAATTAATGTCATTTTCCAAAACCCAGTTTAAAAATATGTCTATAGATCCGGGTATTTAAAAGGCAAACGAAACAATATTTTGTTTTTTTTTTACATGATCTTATAGCTCACTTGGTTCCTCCAAAATCGATTAAAACGTAAAATACCATAAAAGTACCCGGTTCAAATTAACGAGTTTTGTACTCTGCGAGCAAAGCGAGTTTTTCCGCTGTGTGTGGGACGAAGGAGTGCGTGAGTGAAGCCGGAGGTTTAGGTGCAAACAAATTCTACTAATATATTTCATACACAGAGGCATCTATTCAGCGCCTTTATGAGTTATCAATTTCCCAAATACTTGGTTGAAACCCTAAAACATGTAGGCCCAAACTTAATTTTTGTATTTCGCTCAACTCACGTCAGCCGCGTGGTCGAATTATTATTGTTTATTGAAAACATTTACAAAACGCTCTATTTTTAGACTCTATATGTTATCAAACGTAAGTTAATTTTCCAACATCCCACGTATGACTGTATATACGGATTCATTAGTGAAAGTGGTCCCACCCACCCTATGTATCGAGCCGCAGGTGGTTTATGGCAGGAAGTGTCGATGCTATAAATATTCCTCGCTCTGGATATCGGAGAATATATCATCCCCTACTTAACGATATTTATTCGGAATACGTCACGAATAAATATGTAAAGTTATGTTTAGGTACTGAGTACCTATTTTTAAAACCGTATAGTACTTTGGCATGGAATATAACATTTTCATATCTGTCACCTCAAAAAGTAATGCTACATACAATATTTTCTAAAACGCTATATGATGTAAACTGTAATAAGATAAATGTATGTTTTAAACTAGTAAACCCGCGTGAAAAATCGCAGGTTGATTAATTAGATACACATCAGAAATACATAATTTAAAAAAATAATATTATTTAAAAATAATAGACTTAATAAGCCTACTAAATTTAGTCCTACCTATGCTGACGGGGATTTTTAACTCGGTAAATGTGTACAACTATAAGGATTATAAAACTGTAGGCCTATTTGTTAAAATTTTGTAATTATATTCATTATTATGGTATATCTAAATAAAGATAAAAATACTAAATTTTAGTTGCTTTCTAGCTTCATATTGATAGATCAAATGATTTAGAAGTTATTAATATTACAATGAAGAAATTAATAATGGAATATGTTAAGTCTGTTATGCGAAGATGTACGAATGTTTCTAAAGCTAAACGAATGTTTATCTCTTCTTTAAACTTTTATAAATGAATATATCTATACTAATTTTATAAAGAGGTAAAGTTTGTTTTTTTGTTTGTTTGTATGTAGGGGGTAATCTCTGGCATTACTGAACCGATTTAAAAAATAGTTTTACTAATAAAAAGCTACACTATCCCTGAGTAACATAGGCTATAATTCATTTCGATAAAAAACATTTTTTATTTCAATATTTGTAAATTTATTCAGAAAAATTTTAGGTTATGCCTAGACTGATAAACCAACACAAGTATTTACGATATTACCATAGCAACCAATCGAATAAAATAACAGATAAAACTGCTGTTTGCTCCATATTTCCATTAACTGATGATTTCAAACTTTGAAGCAATTATTTTTGTATTTCTAACTTTTAGGTTAGGTTTTTAAAGTGTAGACCTTAGCCTTGCTGGTCCTTTTAACCTTTATTATAACTGCTGTTATAAAATATAAGAAATAATTTAATTTGAACATTTAACATTAATTACTATCTTAGTTTTGGGGTTATTATTAATCCTACACCTTTATTATAAATAAAACATAACATATGTTTTTAGATGGTTCCATTGGGGGTTGGCGTGCGGAGCACGCAGGGGTATCCCCTAGTTGATAATAATGGGTGAAGTGAATAAAACCTAGTACTTGCTACCTAGAATATGCTAAGCCTAGTTAGTAGTTTCTAAATACGGTGTGAATAAAGAAACGGAGAAAAAACTAGGAGAAATCCGGAAATCTTAGAAAGTGCTAGGCGCTAGTAAATAATAGGGCCTAGTAAGTGGTTAGCAAGTGCTAAATAAAAGTTAAACAGTGATGAGTGTTGTCAGTGTATAATTTCCTTACTAATGATTGTATAATAACATTGTATCAACATTTGTAAAATGAACTACCCTAAAATAAATTGCATTACTACTTTGTATCAGAATTTGTAAAATAAACTACCCTAAATACCCTTAAAAAATTTAAATTTAAACAGTGCTGACTGTACGCGCAGCTTTCTTAGTGTAGTTTTTGTTTTGTTTTTTTAGAGTAATTTATTCTAAATTTTATTAAACCAGTACAAATCATAGCATTACAAACAATTAAAGTAAGAGTACAACAACTGTTACATGATGGTCCTCATAAGAAAAATTAATTAATTTGATTACAGGTTCTGTATTCATTTTCACAAATGGTTTTTTAACTATAACCTAAGAACATGTCACATAAAACAATATTGAAACTTTATAGCTATGGTAGTTGTTTACTGAATATCTAAGAATTGCATCATCTGTTGACGTTTTCTCTACCCATTCTTGCTGTAGCAGGATTCTCATGACGAATGACTTTTTCCTCGTCATCAAGCTCATTTGGAATTATGTTCAAGTCTTCGTAGTCAAATTCATCGTTCAGGTGTTTAGCAATGTTGTGCAGCACTGCACAACTTACTATCACTTAAGGAGTGTTACGTAAAGCAACTCTAACACAGTTTCCTAGGATAGAAATCTTCTTTTTAATTGGCCAAAGCATCTTTCTATGATAACTCTCTCTCTCTCTGCAATGTATAAGATTTTAATGTATAAGATGAGTTCTTGGTGGTTTGAAAGGAGTTACTAACCATGGAGAAATGCCATAACAAGAGTCACCGAGAAGGCATGCTGATCCATCAAACTGTGATATGATCTCTACCATCAATGGAAAAGTTCCGGGTTCAATTCCCACTGACCCCGAATAATTTTCTAAATGGTTTATTAACAGGCATCATTGGCTATGGTTCGGATTCTACGTAAAACTGTAGGTCCCGTCTTCATTAGCCTTAAGTGCAAAACAGCAGGACGTTAAACCCCCCAAAAAAAATTTAAAAAAATACACCACTGTTTCTCCAAACTCTACTGTCGTGCACGCTACCTAGCCACTCAGCACTTTAACTCGTAAATTGTTCCAAAGCGTTGCAGGTTGCTTGGACAACCTTTACGACAGATATATTCATCACCGTGCTGTCCTGGTTTGACAATCTCGATCTGGGTGTACCAATAGAGATACACAGTAGTCAAGGGCACCTAAAACTGTCGGTAAAGTAAATCTTCTTTGCCACATAATTTTTACTTCGTTAATCTCTACTGCAGTAGATGGAAACCGAATCCATCTATGAGAATTTTCGACTATTTGATCCATTACGTACCTTATAGTCTTACTAGCAGTAGCTCGATGAATACCCAAGTCTTGAGCCGCGCCAGACTGAAATCCCGGATCGGCAACAAATCGCAAAAATAATTCCATCTCCTTTCTTCTAGAAATAGCACCACCACGTGAGTATTTTTCATTGAGAAACTCAGCCGCTAAGAAATCTACACTACGACTTTCGAATCGTAGAAGTTGTTTACACTCTCGTTCTTCAATTACACGACGAACACGATATATTTTACGCTCACGAATAGGCATAAACTCAGCCATGTCTCTGACAACGCACTGGTTGTTACTGCTAGTACTTACTAGGCAAAGCCTAGCACGCCTCTAACCATACTTGGACTTCGTCTAGAACATTCTAGAGAAAGGAGTAGTGAAATTTTTTTATTCACATCAATTTTCAAGCACTTTCTAGGCAATCCGGAAACGCTAGCACTTTCTACCAATAGTAAATACTAGATATGATTATTCACTCGTAACCTAGCACTTACTTAGGAAATTTGGAATTTAAGTAAATGCTAGGTTTAGTTCACTTCACCTAATAGGTTGTATTCATATTCATTTTATAACCTCTAAGCAAATATAACGTATTATATAGACTACTTTAGTTCTTTAACTCATATTTAAGGAAAATCAACTTCACAAGACTTGTATTGATTGAAATTGTAAACATTACCCTAAACTATAATATAAGCTAGGTTTTGTTTAAGTATTACCTACAGATGAGGGGTGAAATCAGCTGTTATATTACATTGTCACTCGCTTACACGTACGTACCGAGTCTTGTATAGGAGTTGATAATTTCCCTGTGAATGTTTAGTTTTAAAAATTTGTATATTATGTTTTATTATAAATTCGATCACGCAGCTGAACAGCTAACGTGAGTTGACCGAATTTCCAAAATTTAGTTTATGTGTTTAAGGGTTTCAACCAATTTCTGAAATTTTTCTACTCACAAAGATCTGAATAACTGCCTCCGAGCACCAAATACATTAATAGAAATTGTTTGCACTTAAGCCTCCAGCTCCGGTAAAAACTCTGATAGCCGACCTTGAGGCCTCGGATTATGGACCGTTTCATTTCGTTCGCAGTGGACGAACTATTCCTGCCTTCAGACTACAATACGGGTATATTTATAGTATTTAACGTTTTGATCGATTTTGTTGGGAACCAGATGGGCTAACAAAATGTGCCGAATAATATTGTTTATTAATTTTTACTTTCTCCCCCCCCCCCCCTATACGTAGTATAAGGAGAAAGTATTGTTTTCGTAAAAATTTTCGAATTTAAATTTTAAGTGGAATTATCTGTTATGGTGCTCCCTGAAACGAACAACATATTATAAAAGGAATTATTAGTTTTGGTGCTCCCTGAACCCAAAAAAGTGTTTTTTCGATGATGTCTGTCCGTGTGTCTGTTAGGATGTGTACAGAACTGGAGACCATACCAACGGTCCGATTTTGATGAAATTTGGTTTGTATGTGTAGTTCTAGAATATCTTCAGGCGTGATTTTTCATTTTTTGATTGAAATTTGTGGTTTTTAAGGGTTTTTACCACCAAAAAATGGCCAAACAACGAGAAAAATCTAAATTTCTCAAAAATGGCTCTAACGCTTTTGATAAGATTTGGCTTATTTGTAGCCCTTAATACCATATGCAAAAACCGGCATCTTTCTAAAAATTCTCGTTTAGGTAGTAATAATAATAATAATAATAATAACTAAATTTTGGGTGTTTTTGGCCAAAAAGGGCGTTGTTTTTCAAAATTTTTCAAAATATTTCGTGCATCTATACAAGCCTAATTGACATGTTTGGTGTAAATTTGTTCGAAATCGATCTGACAGTTTTCTCTCTAGCTTTGTATACATACAGACAGACATTTTGTAAAAACCAATTTTTTGGACTCAGGGGGTCCCAAAACGGATATTTCCACAAAAATCTCAACATCGATTTTTTTTGCTATCACTATACTTTATAGTATAGTATAGTGAAAAAGTAAAATTTAAAATAATAATACAATACTTCCAACATTTTTACTCGTCCGCGCAAAGCTATTCACCACAAAACATGGAAGCTTCGTAGAATTTGTTCGTAAAGTAAGACTTTCGAAAACTTTCCTCTGCCGTCAACACCTTTATTCCTTCCGGAGTGAATTTCACAAGTACAAGCGGTCACAGTAAACGATTTGTTAAACATTATGGTTTGGTGTTGCGGTATAGTGAGTATAGGTTAGTAGATCTTCTTCTTGTGATCTTTGCATTTATATTCATGGGTACCCATACCACGCCCCCCCCCCCCCCCCCCCAAGGAAAAGAAAACAGGTATAATTTTATTAAAGTCAGGTATGTTTCTTTAAAGAGATTACCACTAAAATATGTTTTAAATGTTATGCGCCGTTTGATTTAACATATACTTATTTTATTTTTTACAAAAGTTCAAGCATGAGCTGTTGGGTCACTACTGTTAGGTCTTTGTGTATTCACCGACGGTGTAAAGGTACAGACTCAATGCTGTGTAGGTTAATATTTCACTTGAACAGCCAAATTGTCTTCCCAAATTTTAAAAGTTTTCCTGGTGGGGGGGGGGGTTAAAAATATCCCTGGACTCTATTTGCTGAAGAAGGGAAGGGTACACCTTAACCTGTTTTTTCCTATTAGTTCTTTTTTCTTGTTTTCGTTTTGCGAAAAGAACATAAACGCACACTACTATGAGTAAGTGGACGAGACACAGAACAAATGCAATCAGTGACTATGAAACCCTGTTGATTCTCCATTGAAAATAAAAGTCCCTCGCTCTGATTGGGCGAGATTCCCCAAACTATCTTGTCTACCCTCTGCAATGTTCATCTCATTACTCATTTGTTGGTTCTACTACAGTTGTGTATTGACGTATGTATGTGTGTTTAGAGTGTGCATTTGTGATATACGTATAAAAGGTTTAAGTGAGTGTGTTCGGATATAGTCACTAAAAATATCAAAAATATTGTACTCTTTCACGTAACCATTGTAGTAATAAATTCGAATGTACAACCAACTCACAGCCTTCAGCCCATATAGACACTATTCAAAGTTATTTGTGTTAATAATTTAGAAAAGTCTTTAATTTCTACTTTAATATAAGAGAAGACTGGGAATGAAATATCAAACCAAGATCAGCCATAGGAACTCTAGTCTGGTACAGTGCATAACCAAGAGCGAACATCAGTGTGATTCTTGGGACCCACTGCACAGTCTTCCAAGAAGAAATCTTAGAAATCACTGCCTGAACGCGCTTAGGATTGCCGAAAGTATACAGAAATATACATATTTTAATTTACTCTGACAGTCAATCACCAGTTAAAGCGGTGGACTCAGTACAAGTCACATGCAGACTGATGAAGGAATGCCTCTCAACACTAAGGGTACAAATACACAGGCAACGATGCGACGCGATGCGACGCGACGCGACGCGACTAGACGCGATTCCAAACACATAGAGGGCGATGCGACGCGAAGCGACTTAGAACTACAACTACAACTACAAGATATCTCTTACAATTCGAATTATTTGAATAGACCTGTTTATATCTATTCATAGACCAAAGTTCAATCTTTTGTTTGGTGTAAAGCAAACCATACTTACTCTAACGGTTTTGTTTTTACAGTGCTGAGAAATACTGACAAGTAGGAAATTCAAAACTCGATTTTCTAACGCTCCCGAGGAAGTGGCACTTCTAACGGGTTTTCACACAAAACGTCATATTTTTGGGCAAAGGATATATTAATAAAGTACTATTCAAACTAGGCCTAGTTTTGTTAGAAATCTTGTAGTACGAACATAAAAACTTTTGTTTTCAAAATAAGAAATTTGAAATTGATAAATATTTGTATACAGTTATTTTAAGAACTAAATTACGAAACTTTCGTACATTTTTTTGAAAAAAATACAAAAAATGTTTACTACTTTTTATGTAGGCCTAAAGTTGAACTTTTACCTTTCGTAACTGAACATTTTGTGTTTCTTGAGCTAATAACTTTGTAAATTTTACATCTATCATTTTTTACTGGTATATATAAATTTTTCGAACCTCTCTCTACTAAAAAGCTATGAAACTCTTTTGGATTGGGGTTCATTTACTATTTTTGAAGAATTTTTGAAAAAATGCTTGCAAACGCCAAAAAATCAATTTTCGTTAAGAAAAATTAACTTACTTGTACTGGATAGAGCAGCAGCTACTTCAGTGCACATCTTGCCTACCACTCCTCTGTTCCTGTGATTTATAGGTTTCGATTTCCAAATCGGGTTTCTTGAAAACACCTCATTAATTAATAACTCACCATCCATCTCGGCTACTGAACACACACTGCTATCGTGCTATCGCTTCTAATCGCTTGAAAAAAACAAACTGATTTGTTTCATAGGTTGTCGCGTCGCACCCTGTGTGTTTTATGCCATATGTTAATATGTGTTTGATAGTATCGCGTCACGTCGCGTCGCGTCGCGTCGCATCGTATCGCTGCCTGTGTATTTGTACCCTAACCAAACTAACATGTTGGAATTGACATGGGTGCCAGGAAATAAAATGGCTAATGCTATTGCGTTTGACTAACCAAACGCTAAGCTTACCAAATCCCTAATCAAGTAAAACCGACAACAGCTCAAAGCTGTATGACTTATTACTGAACATGCTTAGTTCAGGAAGAGTCGGCAAGACAAGTCATATTTGATTGCGGGATTCTGGAGGGCTCTTTGGAATCCAGCAAAAAGTGGACGATGAAGACACGTATTTGGTAAAGAAAATCCTTAACTTCAAAAGGGGTACAGGCTTCTAACAAGCTAAGCATGGGGCACAGGGGGCACAATAAACCAAGGATTGGCGCTTAAGGAAAGATTCTCCAAAGAGGAATCTACCCCACTATAATCTAATCTAACTAATTTCGAATGTACAACCAACTTAGAATCTACACTACACAGCCTTCAGCCAATGTAGAAAGCATTCTAAGATTTTTGTGTTAATTAATGTTGAAATATATTTAATCTCAGTCGAGTAAATTTTAACTTTAACTATGCAAATCAGGGGTGCCCATCCCCCACAAGCCTCATGGCGCTCCCCCCCAAATGTAGACACCACCTCCCCTTATAAACAATAAACCTTAACCTTAGTAGCTCTTGTGTTATGACAATGAATGACCTGAACCTAGTGCACTAAACATATTTACAATACTAATCCAATCAGGAATCAGAGATTTTGTCGTGTTTAAATACAAAATATATAATGGTGTAAGAAATAATTTATTGTAACAATGAATTAAACTACAGTACGGGATGTTATTAACAATGCAAATGATAAAATATAACTGTATAAGTTAACAAAGTTGAAGATCTTAGCGACCAAAATCAGTATTTTTGTTGATACATTGGCTATTTTTTAGAAATTTAAAAGTAAAACACGAAATTGTTTGTACAGTTTTTCTATACATTTAGCATTTCCTTTTTCAACTTCTGTGTTTCTTTGAATAATTTATACAATAAAGTAGTGCCGTATTCTTCTTGATATTGATAATGCAAATTGGTTAATTATGATGCCATTTGAAATTTCTTTGAAAACGTCTTTTCAGAGGCTAG
>JAGFPH010002770.1:45027-58999 GCA_018207615.1 Philaenus spumarius
CCTTATTTAATCCACTGGTCTGCCATCCTCTCATTTTCACGTTTCTTCAGCTTGAATTCTTTCATTTTGGACTGTCTCTTCTTCATGGCTTGATGACATCTCGCCGTCTGATGAATTATCATATTTATGAAGGATGTCTGAAATGTCTACTTCTTTATGCTGCTTTGTAAAGACTACAGAAAGTTTCCAACTCTTTTTTTAACTCGTTTTTAAATTTATGAGATGTTACTTTTTACAATGCGCCAATCACTTGTCGTTGCGGTGCACTGTATTACATAATAACACTTCTTAACATTTGTATTTGATCGCCCTTTTCAACGCTCGAGGCATTATTTAAGTCAAAGTAATCTCATCTACTGCACACTGCACTGAAGCTGAACTGACTGACAACAGGACACTACTCTGTGATGGAAATGGAACAGCTGATCAGCAGGTGGGGTTGGAGGGAGGGAAGGAGCAGTGATAAGTCACACAACTGTGTTTATTTTGGAACCTATGGCCTTGACCGAAGCAATAGGAATTTCTAAGTTCGCGCGGCGGCAAGAGACGGGAAGGGGGTTGGGCATGACCACACCAAGATTCTACCGTAACCGAGAGAATTATACCGACAATGAACAAAAGATATCTTAGTTATAAATAGGTAGATTATTTACTGTACTGTATACTACAATAGCAATACATTTGATAATAATATTAATGTATTATTTGTCATCCTACCGTACATACACGAAATTTCAATTGTGATACACAAATTGTCTCATTTATTTATAGTTTTAAAAATCCCCCCCAAAATTTGTTTTGATGGCGCTCTGAGCGCCATATCACCCCCTTCTGGGCACCCCTGATGCAAATTACGTACTTATTATTTTCTCGTTAATTAATTAACTTAATGATTAATTTTTATTTCGGCTTGTTAAAACATACTCCGAATTATAAATTAAAAACCTAAACGACATTCTCGTTAAAAATATTTTAAAATTGTTTCAGTCTTAATGAAAATTTAGTTAAATATATGTTTGCCATTTGGCACTAAGCAGGCAATATTGTCATCATTGTACAATTTGCGGAACACTCAGCGCTGAAATGTGGAAAGTTGAATTAGACCCGAAGAGGAAGGATAATGTCTCGTCCTCAACTCAACTTCTCGACAGGAAATTGAAAAGTTCTGTGGAAATAAATAAACCTTTTTCCACCGACTGCTCTCTGTATCGGTGAAACGAAAATACAATTCTATACTGTCCAACGTTTTCTCAGACTAAATTCAACTTCTGATATTTACGTTACATTTTTAATTTACGTTTACTTTAATTCGAACAAACACTATTGATTATTTATCCTACATTTGCATAAAGGAGCTTACATTCTTTCACAGAAAAGTTCAGTGTTTTACTGACTTTGATTTAAGGAATAAAACACAAGAAGAACGCTTAAAAAAATTATATCATTTAGTTTTTATTCACAATTTTCAGATGGATGATTGTAATAAAAATAATATCCTTCAAAGTACGCGGGAGAAAGTAATTTGAATACCTCAAAATCCAACCAACATTATAAACCCCAGTACATATATATTATCCGAATTATACTCACTGATCGATGAACAATCAATTTGCTTTCCTGTCTATTTCTTTTACAACATTACACTCTTTGTAATCATGATATTATTTCATCACGACCACTTATCAGTTAACATTCAAGGGTAATTATAGTTTGTCCCCCCCTTTACTTAATTTTATGGCACTAATGCAAAGTGTATTCAAAACAATTCGATACTGAATGGTATCGAAATTTCCTTTCTCTGTAAGCACTTATTGAATCGAAAATATAGTAATTCTCCTGTTTATCTTTTCCTGTTTTCTATACTAATATTATACAGAGGTAAAATTTGTTTGTTTTTATGTAGGGGCTAGTCTCTGGAACTACTGAACCGATTGAAAAAAATAGTTGTACTAGTAAAAAACTTCACTATACCTGAATAACATAGGCTATAATTCATTTTGAAAAAACATTTTTATTTCTATGTTTGTAAATTTAATCGGAAAAAATTCTTAAGTTAGGCCTAGACTGATGAACCAACACATGTATTTACATTTACTACCAGTGCAACCAATTGAATAAAATAACATAAAACAACTGTTTGTTTTAATATTTTCAATAAGACCTGATTTCAAACTTTGAAGCAATTATTTGTATTTCTAACTTTTATTTTAGGTTTTTATTAAAGTCTAGATCTGAGCCTTGCTGGTTCTTTAACCTTTATTATAACTCCTGTTATAAAATATATGAAATAATTTTATTTTAACATGTAAACATTATTTACCATCTTAGTATGTAATTTGGGGCTGTCCTACACCTTTATTAAAAAGTAAAATGTAATATATGTATAGAAGGTTTCAACGGGGTTGGGGTTTCCGCTAGTACATTATAAAGTACATGTTATATCATATATACCACTTTCTAACCTAGTAACTTTGTCTTTTCTATTTCTCTTCTAAACTTTTCTTCATCTCTCATTTTATCACTCAACAATTTGTTTCTCTATTTGTACTTGTCATGAATTTTTCTTCTTTGATTTTCCAAATTTTCCCTTCTCTTTCTCTTGTATCTATTGATATTTTCTCTCTACAATATTCTCACACTTTTGGGCACTCCCCCTCATTCGCACTCTATTTCCCTCTCTCTTTCTCAAGCGTTTTGTTCTAAAATGTAAATTTAAATTATATGTCACTTTTCTTTATAATACATTTTGTGTTAATTAATATTTATTTTTTTCCAATATTTTATTTTAGTTTGCTGATAATTTGTAATAAAACTTCTTGTCAATTAACCTATTATTTTTTATCGTTAATGTAGTAATAATGAAGTATCGTTCAATGTAAAATTATTTTTTATATCATTATGTAATTAATGTATACTGGCGTTATGTGATAGCCCTGTGGCTAGACAGTCCTATAATCTCACCCCATAAAATAAAGGGAATTCAATTCACTCTAATATTCTTTTTACTATCTCTATGGGATTTGCCGGCTTACCTGGAAAAATGTGTTGTATATTCATTTAATATAAACATGGGCGCCCATATGATATTTTCTAAGGGGGGGGGGGCTAGACAGGGGTACGGGGCATAACACGTTCACAGTGCATTGTACGCCAATTCCCGTATTGGGAGTATTTTCAATACACAATTAATTGCGTGCTTCGCACGCCAATTGTAAGCCTATATGCCATGGACGCACATGTGCTTCCGCTTTAGCATATTAGTAATCATTAAGTAGAAAGGTTAAAATATAAATAAATTTCTACTCATTTAGACTACATGCCTAAATATAAAAAATAGAAGGTCACCTCCTAGCAAAGCAAATACGAAATTTGCGTAGCAGTGAACATGTTAAATTAATTATTTGTTTCTATTTAGAATTAATAATTTTATTAAAATATTATTTAAATAAACTTAAAATGTCCAGTAACTTTTTTCGAATTCGGCTTAGTTCATGTGCATTCTGCCATTTTGTTTATTTTAAAAAAACCTCACTTTAACTCCAGAAATAGAAAAGATATTAAGTTAAAATTTTGTACGATCATTTTGTATGTTACGATTTTCATGTGTACCAAACACAGAGACTTTATGTTTATAATTTTTAAATGGTGTCAGAGGTATATTGCTAACTACTGTTATGCCAAAGACTAATAAGAATAAAATAAATGAATCAAATCAAATAATTTGTGTAGAAAATCTTTGCTCTGGAAACAGCTATTATAAATTACTGTTTTTGTATACTTACAGCTCTCAGTCCTTTATTTTTATTTCCTGGTTAAGTACGTTTCGCCTTTTCTATTCAGGCATTATCAAACCTACACTTTTCACTTTACATTTGTTGATGCACGTCAAGTTTATAAAATGAAACACTTACACGAAAACATTCACAAACAACATGTACAGTTCGAGCAAACTAGGAGTGCACTTGGCCTAATGGGCGAGTCATCCCTTCTACAGTCTACTTCTCCTTAAACCTGCCTTGGCGGTACAACCAATTCCACAAAAAAATAGGTCCACAAATAACATTTAACTGAGGAAATAGATAGCGCTCACATTCTTATAACTTTACGTACTTGCTTACAACCTTTTTATAAAAAAGTATTTCACATTTTAGAGAAAACTATGACAAATATCTATAAATAAGTAAGGTTTTGTTTCATATAAAATTATAAAATGTTATAACTGTGATGCAAAATTTTACTAAGTTTTTTATAAAATAAAAGTGATGACAACAATAATGTTCAAAGCGAGAAATTTTTGTATTTTTATTCAAAAAGAAAACTTTCTGCGAGAAAGTTGTTGATAATTAGTGGAATTAACTTTTTTATTTGAAACAATTTTCTGTACGACCTTTTGTTTAGTCAGGAGGAAGGTAATTCCTGTAATGAATACATTTGGTGCTTGTTTTACATTGATTTGGTGCGATCCTGGCTGTTCCGTAGATCTAATGACACCATAATACTATCTTGTTTTAATCATACTGTATTATTTAAAGTTTAGTTAGGTTAAAGTTAGTTTTAGGTTTTGTATTGTTTTAACATTGTATTGTTAGTCGCCAGATTGGTTAAAGTTAGTTAAAACACATACGAAATTTGTGTGGGAAAAGTAAATAGGATGATGTAACGGGAAGGGTATCTCAGGAAATATTTCCTGCCTTCATGCTCTCTTTATTTGTCGATTCCAAGAACGCATTCTCCTCATAATTTTTAACACATGCGCAAAAGATTTGTCAACCCTTGGTTCACATATTTCCAGTATAAAAAACTAACAAAAAACTAAAATAAACTAACCCGAATTCGTAAAATGTTTCTGAATATTTTAATTTATTGTAATGCATAGAATCCGATCCTGTATTATAGCACGATAAGGTTTTTTTTGTGACACTTGTATATATTTATAAGTAAAACAACTAATTTTTACACGTCCTGTTCACTAAGAAAAATGTGTTTATCACTTTTATTTGCCGTTACATTACAGTGACAAACTAGGGTGTACAGTATAGAACAGAGGTCTATTTTTTTATTGAGGTTGTACTGGTGACGTTGGACACAACAAACACAGCGTGGGGACCGGGCCTTACTTCCCCTCTCGGGGTGCATTGCTGGCGTGAGGAATCTGTAACACACAACACAACACTCAATAGGGACATTTAAATTTTATTCACAACTACGCGAGCCGAAATTACGTGTGTCCGCGATCGTTTTTTGCAGGCTACATATTACAGCTATTGTCTAATCATATTTCAACGGATGCTAGAAACACACGGGAAACGATTATGTTACAATTCCCAAACATTGTGTGAGAACAGAGTTAGCCTAAGAGACAACAAAAATGTAAGAAATACGCGTGTAAAGTTTAAAGTTACATTTCACAAACAAATCATAATTGCACGGGACAGGAAAATCACCAACCATGTGTTGTAGCATACGTTTTATAAAAGTATAGAGAGCCAATCAGAAAACGATTTGAAAAGGTCGCTCACAAAAGGAGAGGGGAGATGAAATAATGTAGAAGTGAGGAAAATTAATCTTTTCAAAAAGGCGGCGGTGGATCAGCTCCTAAAAGCTCTTTAACATAACTAATAATTATGTTTTACCTCAAAATACTAAAATCGGAATATACACTTGATTGATAAGACTTCCTTTTCGAAAGAGAAAATGAACTCAAAAATTTCGTTTGTGCATAGGACAAGATTATTTTTTACACACCTTTCATGGTAAAAGATAAAGGGTTTTTTATAGAACGGCTGGCATTATTAACCAAATTAAAAATTTGTATGGATAAGACACGTTTTGGAACCATAAATCTCAGATATAAAATAACTTGAATTCAAGAACATGAAAAGCGGAAGCGATGCACCCTACCCTGAAGATAATATGTTGCGTTTTCAAGGGAGAGCTTTCACTTCCGGTGGAGTTATAGATAACGCTCACTTCCTTCCTTTACAAACGTTTAATCTATAACGATGTCTGAAACGAGTAAAAATAACAGTCGTTCTATGTACTCACCAGTGCAGCGTTTAGTTGTGCCAATAATATACTATTGTTTTATAGGAAAAACAATAGTATAATAGAAGAATATTTATTTCTTCTGATGAAATTTATAATTGCGCTGAATATTGTACAGTGCAAGAATTAGCGTCCAGAATCATATTACAGTATAAACTAGGGGAGACCCCTGCGTGCTCCGCACGCCAACCCCCCCCCCCCAACTCCCTGTTGAAACCCGTTGTGTGGTTGTGTTCCGTTGGAACCCGTTGTATAGTCAGCAAGGCTCAGGTCTACACTTTAATAAAAACCTAACCTAAAAATTGAATTAAAATTTGAAATAAACTGTCAATGAAAATATTAGAGACTACAGCTGATTACTGAATCAACAATAAACATTACAAAAATAAAAAGCCTATAGTTCAATTACACTGCAACAAATCAGACCTAAAACACACCAACAATAACATAACCTAAATCAAATCATCTGTTGACATTTGAGTAAGTTTAAAGTAAACAACTTATTTATTTGAAACTCAATTAGTTTATCAGCTGTTTAAAATCAAATTACAGTATTTCCTATTTAGCCTAGTTGTAGCATAGGCTACTGATGCATTTTTTAAACTCGGAATAAAACTAAAATAAAAGTGTAAATCAAATATTTAGCTTCACAGTGACTTAGAACTGGAAATTATCTTTTAAATAAAAAAAGAATCGTCAAAATCGGTTAAGTATTAACTTCAGGAAGTGAGTGAACTAAAATCAGGAATTTTTCTAAATATATAGATAAATCATAATACTTACTTAATTTCTAAGTCAGTAGATCTTTTTTACAAAACGGAAAAATCAAAAGATCCGTTTTTATAAAAAAATTGTGAAACGTCTTAAATTGTTATTCAAATCTTAAATTGTTATTCAAGGCTTAAATTTTTATTCAAGACTTAAATAGTTATTCAAGGCTTAAATTGTTAATATTTTTACCTTATTGTTTCCGTCTTGTGACTTCGCCTGCGTTTTTTATAATGACGCGTTTCGAAACCTATGTTTCATCATCAGATTATTTAATAAATAAATTAAAAGTTCACATTACAAAAACACAACAACATACAACTCACGACACATAACACATATAAATTGTCAGGTAGACGTCTACTACGGCGGGCGGTCGAGCGACAACTCGACTTTAAATTGTTATTCAAGACTTAAATAGTTATTCAAGGCTTAAATTGTTATTCAAGACTTAAGGGGGCATTCCACCTTAAATATTGATAAAAATTACAAAAAATTACAATTAGTTTTTCACCTAGTTTTGTTCCCTGTGATTTTCTGAACAATTTGATATATAAAAAGTATAGATAATATGCTTATAATTAGTTTATTTTATCTAAAAACTAAACGCTTACACATATTTCAGGCTAGCAGCCAGTGCTCTCCAAATAACTGAGTCTTTTTCTAGGCCGTTTTCCGAAAGTTTTGTTTTCACACGTTTTCATTTACTGTGGCAGACATAACTCAAGTTGTATTTGATATAGCCTCATATTTTTATTTTTATTTTGAAGAGGACATTTCATTGTACAACCTGTAGTATGGATATACATTAGTTCCTTTAATAAAGATTTTAAGAAATGATTAAACAAAGATTTTACTAAAATTTTGTATAAAAAAATTAAATAACATATTTTTTACGGAAATATTGTACTGTATATAATTTAATATCCATACCACAGGTTGTAGAATGGAATGCCCTTTTCAAAATAAAAGAAAAAAAACATGAGGCTATATCAAATACAACTTTAGTTATGTCTGCAACAGTGAAGCCTAGTTAAATCCGTAAAAATTACCCCCCCCCCAGGGGGGAGGGGGTGGGGGGACAAAACTTATGGAAAAGTCACTATAACCAACACTCATATATGAAACATAAAATAATTAGGTTTGCTTTAAAAATAAACAAAATTTTTTTATGGTGGAGTGCCCCCTTAAATTGCTCCTAAATGCCTTAATTGCTATTCAAGACTTAAATTGCTCGTCAGGGCTTACATTGTTGTTCAAAGCTTAACTTGTTATTTAAGACTTAAATTGCTCGTTAAGGTTTTTATTGTTATTCAAGGCTTAAATTTTTATTAAAGACTTAAATATCTCGTTAAGGTTTTTATTGTTATTCAAGGATTAAATTGTTATTTAAGACTTAAATTGCTCGTTAAGGTTTTTATTGTTATGCAAGGCTTAAATTGTTATTTAAGACTTAAAATTGCTCCTCAAGGCTTTAATTGTTTTCCAAGGCTATATGTTTTTGTTTTATACCTCACAGTTAAAGGAAATCGACAGCAAACCATTTGAATAAAAAGTTAATTCAACTAAATATTATTATTTCTAATAAATTTAAGCTAGTTTTAAAATAATTATTTCCACATTATAAGGTCACATTGTTCAAATACAAAACCTTCTGAAATATATTTCCCTCAATATTCATTTATAAATAGAATCTTTGTATTGCGAAGATTTACGAAGCACGTTTCATAGATCTCGCGGCTTGCGATCAAGCCGGCTGTTCACCCCACGCAACCACAAGGTCACTGACTGTACTCGGACCAATGTTGTTTAAATCACACTGTACACTCGGAGTTTTCCGTGTCACAAAAGAAAACTTTAACCATCATGAGCGGATACTGGGCCTCATCTTCAAAGTCTAGTTTGAGTTACCATCACAGTGGTAGCGTATCTACTATTAATTACTAATGCGTTGTATAAAAATTTTGTATAGCAATAGTTGTTCTGGTTTTTGAAAATAAACTTCACAAAACTGATACATAATCTGAGTGAACTGTGTTACATTTATCAAGTGTTCTGTGTTGGAAAACTATTTATTAAATCAATTTAAAACTTGTATTGTTATGAAAAAAGTGTAGAAGAAGTGAGAGGAAAGTTTTTAAATATTCAATACCGCTAGTGAATGTGAAAACTTTACCTGGAAATCTGTTATGTTGCAAAGCTTTCTCTGAAATTGTGTATTTTTTTTTTGCTTTTAAAAAGCTTTTAGTAAACATGTTACAGTATCTATTTGAATTCACGTTTGTATGGCTACTCTATTATAGAGAGAAACAAATAACATCAATACACGAACGTGGATTTTCTGATAAACATGAAGACCAAGAGTTACGTATCGCCAGTTACCCGAAAACGATATCAAAAATTAAATTGATAAATAGTAACGTCTCGTGAAAAACACTTGCAGATTAATTTGATAAACAGGAGAAAAAATATAATTTGAAAATATTAATTGTGTTAATAGAACTGATGTAGGCTGCATGTGTTTTGAGGTTAGAAGTCGTTAAAAATGCATATTTTTGTTTTGTTTGCTTCGATCTTTAGAAGAAACTACTTATATTTTATATTTTTTGGGATCGTCCTTTATAAACTTCCTTAAATGCACTCCCAGTACTAGTCCAGTGAATGACGGTTTTCCGCTCAGAATTCTGTCTTGTCAAAAAAGAATTTGGATGTTTTTCCTTATTTTAACCCTAATACACTGGACTATATTGCCTTTATATCGTATCTATTCGAAAGTTAAAATTTGATTTTTGTTTACTAAATATCTTGACTTTAGTGTACTATACAACAAATATACTCAGAGTAATATTAATTTGATTGTTAACTAATTAAAAGTTTCTTGAGTTCAAAAAACGTGCACATTAAAATAAGATATATGTTGTTGGTACAAGATGTCAGTATGGCCACTCCTGAGAGTCATTTTGTAGGTTGTGTATTATTTTCAATTCGTCGCGAAGAACACACATTTTATTTTTATCAGGTGATGAATCGAAAAGAAACATTTTGTGTGTTCAGTAGGAAATATATGTGAAGAAGCGGCTGGCTGTATGCGCAGAAGCAGGGGCGGCCAATGCGCATGCGCTAACAGCGTGGAGGTCAGCGTAGCGAGTCAGTCGGTGACAGAGGTTAGTCGCGTTATCTAGTGCAATGCCTTTTCTAAAAACATTTGAGTGTTTTACTATTTCTGTGCTATAATCAACTTAATGAAATTGTTATAAATATTGTATATATATATTGTTGTAAATATAGCATTTACTTTTATAAATATTGTATAAATTATTTATAAATATTGTACATAACTTTTAAAAACAGACTGGGTAGTAGTGTACTCAGCAGCCAAATCCCCCACCCCGCCACACATAGCATAACTCCTCCCTTCCAGACCCACATCCCTATCTGCGCGGCCCGCTTCTTCACATATATTTCCATCTGTAGATTACTTTTTCCAAGTTTAAGTACTTGGAATTTAAAAACGAAATATATTTTATCTCTTTACTTACTCGATGTGAGATGGTAAGCAGAGCGACAATAAAAATAAGTACCCCTCATTAGAATTATATTTCTACAGACGAATAAAATATTCAGTAGCGGAATCTAAGAAGCACTATTACAGGCAAAAGACCAGTTTACCTATAAAACTTTTAAATAATGAATCTTCCGCTATAAATGTGGAATCTCCAAGAAGTAAATTGGATCCGGGTTTTCACTTTTAATTCATTATCGTAATCTCGGCCGTAAATCTCTTCTCCACCTTAGTACTTATTTGAATTTCTGCAATTTAAAGTAATTCTTTAAACGTTAAAAGTAATATAATAGCGTTATCGACAGTACATTTAATACAGGCATTAGAATAATTTAGTAATTTAGTTATCATTAGGTATAAATTAACTCAAGTCAAATTAACTGCAGTTTTAATTGCATAATGTTGAAATCAAATTATTTAGTATATTTTATATCAACAGTTATAATAAAGGTTATAAGAACCAGAAATTCTCAGGTCTTCACTTTAATAAAAACCTAACCTAAAAGTTAGAAATACAAATAATTGTTTAAAAGTTTGAAATCAAGTGTTAATGGAAATATTTTAGCAAACAGCTGATTACTGTTATTATTATAGTCAATAAACTTATTTTAAGGCTCTCACTTTTTTATCAAATATTTAGTATATTTTTGGTTGCTTCTATGTTCAATAGAAGCTCCGGTTTTTCAAAAAGTATATAAAAACACGCTTGTATCGAAATGAAAGTTTGTGTCAAAATTTAAAAGCAATCGGCGAAGAACTTTCTGAGATTATCGATTTTGAACAAACGCACATTTACATTTTTATTTATATAGACTAGGGGAGACCCCTGCGTGCTCCGCACGCCAACCCCGTTTGAACCTTCTATACACATATTCATGTTATGTTTTCTTTGTAATAAAGGTGTAGGATTAATAATAACATCAAAGCTAAGATGGTAAATAATGTTAAATCAAATTACTTTGCATATTTTATAACAGCAGTTATAATAAAGGTCAAAAGAAGGAGCAAGGCTCAGGTCTCCGTTTTAATAAAAATCTAACCTAAAAGTTAGAAATACAATTAATTTCTTCATAGTTTGAAATAAGCTGTTAATGGAAATATTAGAGCAAACAGCTGATTACTGTACCAACACTAAACACAATATGGAATACAGTAATTATTTATTATGACGCTCCATTTTGCATGCAATATTTGGTATAGTTGTTGTTGTTTTTACGTCCAAAAGATGACGCTCTTCACAAAAACCTAAACTACAAGTTAGAAATACAAATAATTGTTTCAAAGTTTGAAATCAGGTGTTAATGGAAATATTTTAACAAACAGCTGATTACTGTTATTATTATTGTCAATAAACATACTTTATGGCTTTCACTTTTTTATCAAATATTGAGTATATTTTTGTTGTTTTTATGTTCAATAGAAGCTCCGGTTTTTCAAAAAGTATATAAAAACACGCTTGTATCGAAATGAAAGTTTGTGTCAAAATTTAAAAGCAATCGGAGAGAAGAACTTTCGGATATTATCGATTTTGAACGAATGCACATTTATATAAATTAAGGGTCTGCTCCAGTAAACGAGAAAGCAACCAGAAACGCAACCACTTTTCACTGTTTCCCTATCTAAACAAAGCAATTTCTTGCAGCTGAACGCTTTGATACTGCCTCATTTCAAACCATTTAATAAGTCTATCTTTTAAAATCGAGTGTTGAAAAAAACACTGAATATTCTTTATAAAATTTCGGATCCGGCTTGCAAATTATTTTTCAATATTATTACTTTCTCCACCCTATACGTCGTATATGGAGAAAGTATTGTTTTCGTAAAAATGTTTTTTTTTTTTTTTTTTTTTTTTTTTTCTGTTTTGGTGCTCCCAGAACCCCAAAAATGGTTTAGTGCAATTATCAGTGTTGGTGCTCTCTGAACCCAAAAATATTTTTAGTGGAATTTTTTGTTTAGGTGTTCCCTGAACCCAAAAAAGTGTTTTTAGATTGGTGTCTGTCTGTCAGTCTGTCTGCATGTATACACGACCAGAGAGGACACTATTGGTCCGATTTTCATGAAATTTGGTATGTAGGTACTAAACCCTAATATCTCCAGGCGTTTTTTCATTTTTTGGAATTTTTAATTTTTAAGGGTAATTTACCCCTAAAAACCCATAAAAAACGACAAAAATGCAAATTTCTCAAAAACGGCTCTAACAATTTTGATCAAATTTTCAGTATTTATAGTGCTTAAGATGCCAAACAAAATGACACCACCCGCTTTTATCAAAACTTCGGCGTTTTATAACTATGGGGAAATGTTTAAAAATAAACAAGTTTGTGTTTTCAATCTAGCATCGCGTCAGCGGCCGCACGGGGTAGCACCACGGTAGCGAGCACGGCCAGTAATTCAAAGGTCGCACGATCGAATCCCGCCTGGGAGAATAATATTTTATACGATTGACATAGGTAGAATTTTTTTTTTGTTTTGTTCTAAAAAGTAGTAAATAAAATGATTAGAAACCATATTGTTTTGACTACAGTAAGTTGGGAGAAAGTTTGTGTCAGTAAACTGATACCGTTTATTTTTTATTGTGTTAGAAAAAAATTCCATCTTTGTACTTACAAAATGTTAATTACATAAGAAATCAACACCATTTAAAAAAAATGTAAATTGCAAGACGGATGCCTATTGTGACTGTGCTTAAAATGATACCTTGCAAACAATTTTATGATAAAAAGTAAACGAAATAAATGGTTTGAAATTTAACATTGCTCTTATGGGATAAAAATCAAAGATGGCCGCCACTACAGCAGACCCTTAAGGTCGGTGCTCTTATATAGGTCTTACCATAAGAGCCACTGCAATAGCTTATCTTTTCTATTGAAATTCACTCGTAATATTAGTTCTGTGCAGTACCTATACATTAGTAGATCTAATTTTGCGGCACATCGTTAGCTACACATTTTGCAATACTTTCATCCGACTATTTCCAGGAAAAGACGGACGAAACAGAGTTGTCATTACTTCTTTGACAAGTTGTAACAAATCCAGTTAAAGTGTAGCTCTACAAAACTCATTTATTTTTATTCGATTCCTTCCCCCAAACTCATCTCTCTCTTCGGAAGATATCATTTTTTTGTAAGATGATACAATTTGCTGAAACCACATTACCAGGCTTTATTGCAGTTGGACTTGTTTTGAAATATAGTATAGTCGTTTTTATTTTCATCGACTCCCGTAATATTTTCATCAAACGGTTCAAGACGTATGGAAAATGTAATTGCAAAAATAATACGTGTATTTTCCACTATAGTGTATAATTTTCGTAGATACATGTTATTTTTATTAGATAATTTGCATAGGAAAGATGAGCTATTACAGTGACTCTTATGGTGAGACCTAAGGTGGTCAATGAGCACCGACTGTGGTCTTCAGAACACGTTTTTGGGTGACATAACAAATTGTATACATAATATGTGTGTGTGTTCCTACTCTTAACGGCCTCATTTTGCCGTTTTGGTACACAATTTTGTTTACGGTTTTGGTACACAATTTTGTTTACGGTTTTGGTGCACAATTTTGTTTACGGTTTTGGTGCACAATTTTGTTTAC
>JAGFPH010002770.1:59431-71210 GCA_018207615.1 Philaenus spumarius
TTTGGTACACAATTTTGTTTACGGTTTTGGTACACAATTTTGTTTACTGTTTTGGTACACAATTTTGTTTTTTAAATCGCTTGGACGAGTTCGTTCGCCAAACAAATCCAAGAACCAGAAGCACGTTTTTTTACTGGAAGTCAACTTTTCGAGATTTTTCGTACTAAATTGAAAAAAAATTATGGTTTATTTAAAAACAAAAAACAAATCAATTTTATTTTTCTGCATATTTTTTTACAAGTCCTTATAGCCCTCTGGTTCCCTAAAAATCGATCAAATCATAAAATTCTATAAACGTATCCGGAAAAATCCATGTAGGCCGACGGTCGAAGTGCGAATTATCAAAGAGAGTTTTTTGCTGCTAGCGGACCCGGAGCTGGATGCTGGGATGCAAACAAATATATTTAATGTTATAATCAGCGCCTTCGTGAGTAGAACAATTTTCAAAATGGTTGGAACCCGAACACATATAAATTTTAATTTTGGAATTTTGCTTGGAATTAATAAAACTAAATATAGTATACCTATATATACAAATATACATATACCTGGATTTCCGTCATGCAACGTATTTTGTAGTTTACACTACGCGTTTCGAGAACAGGTTCTCATCTTCAGGTGGTGAAATAACTCACATGTGAGCACGTCAAACAAAAATAAAAATTAAGAACACACACACACACACACACACACACACACACAAATTACAACATAAAACATCGCACTGAACATTGGAATAAAATATTGTTTAAGTACATAAAAAAATCACGAAACACGGATCTACTGTATAAAAATGTTACTGCGTTGGTGCATGTTAGCATTGCTGCGGTCAATCGTCAACTAAACGAGAACGTCTGTTTTATCTTGGAATTAATATTTTACTAAAATTATAAATAAGTCATACATTTTGTAAAATATACTGTTATAACCTAGACTTTCCTGAATAACATATAATAGGGTAGGTCTAATAAGTTACCAAAAATTTAATTTCGATATTTTAAACATTACAAATATATAGGTCTTACGGTTGGGCTTTATTTATATCCACGTTTAGTTAATATTTTCTCTGTAGTAATGAATGCATATTTATACATAGGGTGTTTCTGGAGTGGTATTTCTCACTTCAAAACAATGAAAGGAGTTCATATAAACCGTAGAACAGTTGCCACTCCCAGAATTTGCGAAGGTGGATTCTGATACAAAGGGTGAATTACGCCCTGATTAAAATAACTGCATCAAAAAGCAATCCTGCAATTTACTGGTTTTTAACCTACAAAATTGAATAAAAACGGGTGACTGAAACAAGAAATCGGTAATCAAGTAGAAACCTGGGTTAAAACCCAAAAGATTAGGACCGAAAATGGTACTTTTTATGTTAGTACTTAAATAACTTGAATAAAATGCCTGTGAAAAACCTCTTATACTGAAATGTATAGAGAATTGAGCAATCCTAAAACAAATATTTTAAATAAAGTTAGTAAAAACAAATATATGCAATAAAATTTGTAATTACTCGCTTGCCATGCTTGATTTTCTGAAAATTGTATTACATTTTTATTGACTTTATTTTTTTTTTTAAATCTTTGACTTAACTCTCTGAAACAGTTTTAGTAAAATTATCTTAGTTTACTCACAAGAAAATTATTGTAGTCTAAACTTATTAATCACAATCATATTGATCACAAAGTTTCATAATACCAGGTGTCTTAAAAGTCCCCCCCCAACCCTATTATTTTTTTTATTAATGGAAATAGACATATTTGCTTTGGGGATTGTTAACATGACCAAAAATGGAGTTTTATGGTGTGTCGTAAATTTTAACCTCTCTCCCAAAAATGGGGTATTTTTTAGTGACACCTCATTTTAAAGGTCTTGATAAAATAATACTTTAAAATGATGTTGACTCAATCCAACATAATGGCCAATCAAAGTTATAAATTTTCCCCATTTATATTGATCTATTTATATCCTTGTTTGTCGACTCCTAAATTAATTACTATGTTTTGTAACTTAGATTGAGTGACCTACTGGATGAAACCCTTGTAAAAAATAGCAGAGATGTATCTTCTTTAATATTTCAATGTTACTTAAATGTGGAAAAAATATTACTTTGATTGGTCATTATGTTCGATAGAGTCAACATACAGACCTCCGGTTTGCGCCAATCTTCTTCTTTTATCAACACCTTTAAAATGAGGTGTCACTAAAAAATACCCCATTTTTGGGGGAGGAGTTAAAATTTACGACACACCAAAAAAACTCCATTTTTGGTCATGTTAACAATGCCCAAAGCAAATCTGCCTATTTCCATTAAATAAAAACATTTGGGGGCATGGGGGCTTTTAAGACACCTGGTTTAAACTCCCATGCTTTTTTATACATGTCATCAAAAAATTAAATTATACTTTATAATAAAATATGATTACAATGTTATGAATTTTGTATGAATATTTAAAACCTGATTAATTTTAATATATTTGAATATATATACAATGCTACGTTTTAATAAAAAGTTATGTGACAAAAAAATAAAAACAATTTAAATTTTTTTTTTATAAACAAGCTTTTCCTAAAAACGGAAAATAATTTCACTAAAAATTTAAAAATAATTTATAGTAAAACTCTATATACATTTCTAAAAAAAAAGAATGGGGCACACTTTTACAAAATTTCATAAGTAAGCACTTTTTTGTGCTCTTTTATTATGTGCTTTTCATGCAACAAAATGGCATTTTACCTCTTAATATCTGTATAACTGAAAGAGACGGCACTTTAAAAATGTTCACACATCGTAAACTTGGTAAAGGATGTTTATGACAAAATACAACAAATTGACTTTGGGCCGACAATTGAATTGTTTTACACTCGCTAAAGTGTTCCATTATTCACGAGGCAGGGGATGCGTTATTGGTTTCTTGACGGCATTGTTTGTCAACGTGACGGCAGTTTTTAAATGTCAAACATACTGAGTCACTTGTACTCTGTATATAGATGTGTTTTTGAAAATGTTGTTTGTCATAAATCTGGGGTAGAATTGGTATCAGCTGTGTATATTAATATTACTAGTTTATTGGCATTATAAAAAAACAACTCTAACTACACTCACAAATACGGATAACAAACAAGAAACAATATTTTAAACTAAATACAAAAAATATATAAAAAAACCTGCATTGTGTGTGTTGATTGAAACGGAAAACATAAAATAAGTTATTTGTTCCAGTGATGTTTCCTTCGCATTTCTTCCACGTTTGCTTGAAAAAATATATACAAAAGGGTCCACTTTAAATCTCACAGATTGTCCATAATTCTATTTATATTTATAAAAATAAAATGTAATGCGATTTTCAAATAACAAAATGTTTAAAAGGTTTACTAAATCTTTGAGGTGAAATTATTAATTTAGTGAGTCCTGTATGGTGTATTTCGAACAATCTATTGTACAACTGTTTTCTTTTTTGTTATTGCCTTATGGACTGGATATACATCATCAACTCATATAAAAGCGATTGTACGTCCGTGCGTACATAAGTACGTACGTACGTACGTGAATAACAAATAATAAAACAGCTGATTTCACCCACCATCTGTAATACTTAAACAGACCCAGTGTAGCTTGGGGTTATGTTTACAACTTCAATCGTTATAATTTCTTGTTAAGTAGATTTTTTTAAATGTGAACTAAAGAATTTATGTATGTTGTAATATACATTATAATATTTGCTTTGAGGTTATAAACTATATATAAATACAACTTTTTATAATCAATACATTTTGTTATGCATATTTAAAGAAAAGATACCTATTTGTTTAAAATCATTGCACGAGTATCCAAGCCACAAATAGAATATAAAAAAATTGTACCTTGTATCCGTCGTGTGACTTCGTTTAGCGTACGTTTACGACGCGTTTCGAAACATATGTTTCATCATCAGATAATAAAAGTTACATTACATACAACACAAAAACACTCAACTCACAACACAACACACATAACTATGAAATGTAATCCAGTAGTTCTAAAACAGCAATAAAAATAAAAGAACGCGTTGAAAAATGTTGCTTAAGCAAGAATTAAAATCTTTATATTCCAAAAAGGTGGAATTAAATAAGGAATTATATAAGGCCCATCTAGAGTTACTCAATAGTTTTCACCCAGCCATAATTACTAGTATAATGGAGTTTATCAAACCTACATCAAGCTTATCTTAAAACGTACCTGCGATAAAAAAAACCCAGAAGTTTCAGAGTCTTAAAAACAAACAACATTTGGAAGATAAATAGTTAATTCCCGTCCAAGCTGTTATTTCAAGACAAAATGTTTGTCACTTTGACCACAAGCTATCATTAGACATCAATAGACAACTATTTTAAGGTAACAAAGGCTGTAGTTAATTCCCGTTCCCGCTGCTATTTCGACACAAAATGCTTGTCGATGAGGTCAGTTTGACCACCAGCTATAATTAGACATCAATAGACAACTATTTTAAACTGTACATTTCACTCATAAACTGTACAATTTCATCAATTGAGTACTTGATTGTACCCACCGGCAACACACTTACTGGATAATATACCTAACTGATGTGAAGCTGATGTAATGTTTGAAAATTCGATTACTTTGAATTACTATTGAGGCCTAAATTAAACTAGGCGTTCATGATGCAACATTCATCAAAACAGTTTCATCAGAATAACAATAATTTTATGAAATTTACCCCGAATAATTACAGGAAATAAACTTTACATATTCTTATACTTTCAGAAACAATATGCTAACTCTTTATTTATTAAATAAATGATGTCCTCTGTCATAGCTCAACCGCTATGGTACTTGCCTCATAAGCAAGACGTCCCGGGTTCAAATCCCGCGGGGGACCATAAAATATTAAAAACCCAAAAAAAACATGCTCGTTAGCCGAAAGGCACAAAGTGGCATGGAAAAAAAAAAAAATTTATTAAATTTTATAAGAACAAATGGCTTTTTTTTACCAGACAACCTATCTTAAAACTGCTTTAGTGAATATAGCTTAAGCTACACTTGTCTTGACAAAAAACAAAAATTAATGTAATATAGTACAAGCCAACACCAACAGGTCATAAACTAAATATAAATATATTACTTAACTATGGGAAACCCCTGCGTGCTCTGCACGCCAACCGCGTTGGAACCTTATTTACACATAATCATGTTAATTTTTTCTTTATAGTAAAAGTGTAGGATTAATAATAACCCAAAAACTAAGATAGTTTAAAACATTAAAATGTTCAAATCAAATTGTTTCGTATATTTTATAACAGCAGTTATACAGTAGTAAAGGTTAAAAGAACCGGCAAGGCTCATCACGTCTACATTTTAATAAAAATCTAACCTAAAAGTTAGAAATACAAATAATAGCTTTAAAGTTTGAAATCAGGTGTTGATGGAAATATTAGAGCAAACAATTTTATCTGTTATTTTATTCAATTGGTTGCTGTGGTAATGAATTTAAATACATGTGTTGGTTCATCAGTCTAGGCATAACATAAGGATTTTTCACGACTAAATTTACTAATATTGAAATAAAAAATGTTTTTATCAAAATGAACTAGTGGAGATCCCTGCGTGCTCCGCAGCCGACCCCGTTGAGCCATTCTATCACGTTTTCCTTACAATGTAGGTTAGGGTTAATGATAATCTCAAAGCTAAGATGATAAATAATGTTAAATGTCCAAATAAAATTATTTCTTATATTTTATACCATCATTTATAGTAAAGGTTAAAAACCAGCAAGTCTATACTTACACAAAACTCAACGTAAAAGTTAGAAATAGAAATAATTGTTTCAAATTTTGAAATCAGCTGATAATGGAAATATTTTAGCAAACAGCTGATTGCTGTACCAACACTAAACATATTTAATAATTATTTATTATGGCGCTCAATTTCTATACAATATTTAGTACAGTTTGTTTAGTTTTTGCGTCCAACAGTTACAAAAACCGAACCTAAAAGTTGGAAATGTTAGCGGAGTAAATGTTCTAAATTTTTATCTCTTTCGATTGAGCTATCAACCAACCTCGTACCTTTTTTTAGTTTTTGAAATAAACCCAAAAAACCGAAAAATTTCATAAAATTTTAATTTTAACGACCCCGAATGGTAAACAAAATTTAATGCTTAGTGACATATCTAGAGGTAGGTATAAAGAAACACATAAAAAATATCATCAAAATCGGTCCATTAGGAGAGTCTGGGAGATTGGAAATAGGTTTTCGACAACAATCTTTTCATAATACAGATTATAGCCTATGTTACTCAGGGATCGTGTAGCTTTTTATTAGTAAAACTATTTTTTCAATCGGTTCAGTAGTTCCAGAGATGCGACTCCCTTTTCGTTTCTTCAAATAAGGCGGTAAACGAGTAGTCGATTTAACATGGTTTATTAAATCATTTTTATCACTGCTGGTCTCCAACCTAAATTAAACTTAAGGGTCTGCTCCAGTAAACGAGAAAGCAACCGGAAACGCAACCGCTTCTCACTGTATCCCTATCTAAACAGTGCAATTTCTTGCAGCTGAACGCTTAGACATTGCCTCATTTCATACCATTTTATAAGTCTATCTTTTGTAATTGAGTGTTGAAAAAAAAACTGAATATTCTTTATACAATTTCGGATCCGGCTTGCAAATTATTTTTCATTATTAATTTTTTATTGTGTTAGGAAAAAAATTCAAACTTACAAAATGTCAATTACATAACAAATCAAAAGCATTTAAAAAAATGTAAAATTGCAAGACGGATGCGTATTGTGACTGTGCTTAAACTGAGGCCCTGCAAACAATCTATATAATAAAAATGAATTGCTCTTTCTTTGAAATCGCATCAATTGAGAACGGCTGGACCAATTTGACTATTTTTTGTTTTAAAATGTTCATAATAGTCCGAACTAGGTTTTTATATAAAGAAAAATTTGAAAAGTTTCTCGAAAAAGTTCCAAATTTGGAAAACACTAAACAGCCTCTTTTGTATGGACTCAAGACCATAGCGCACAAAAACAGCTGTTCGTATAAAATGCTTGGTAACACATGTTTGTTTACATTCATTACCATAAAAAATTTAGCAAATGTATAATCAGTTTATTATTCTTCAAAACTAATAGCTTTTTAGATTAGATTGACAAATTAAAAGCAAACACAAACAAAAATCAACAAAACATGCTTCGGCCTACTATATTATAATTCAATTTAAACATCGGTTGTTACATACTATCTATACTAATATTATAAAGAGGTACAGTTTGTTTGTATGTTTGTTTGGTTGTATGTAGGGGGTAATCTCTGGAACTACTGAACCGATTGAAAAATTAGTTTTACTAATAAAAAGCTACACGTTCCCTGAGTAACATAGGCTATAATTTATTTCAATAAAAACATTTTTTTATTTAAATATTTGTAAATTTAGTCAGAAAAATTCTTAGGTTAGGCCTATACTAATAAATCAACACATGTATTTACATTTATTACTATAGCAACCAATTGAATAAAATAACAGATAACAGATGTTCGCTGTAATATTTCCATTAATAGCTAATTTCAAATTTTTTATTTCTAAATTTTAGGTTAGGTTTTTATTAAAGTGTAGACCTGAGCCTTAATGGTTCTTTTAACCTTTATTATAACTACTGTTATAAAATATATGAAATAATTTGATTTAAACATTTAAAATTATTTACCATCTTAGCTTTGGTGTTATTATTAATCCTACACCTTTATTATAAAGAAAACATAACATGATTATGTGTATAGAAGCCCAGAGACCTTATACATGTATAAGGTCTCTGGGATAGAAGGTTCCAACGGGGTTGGCGTGAGGAGCACGCAGGGATTTTCCCTAGTTTTATGATACAAATTAAACAAAATAAATGGTTTGAAATTTAACATTGCTCTTATGGGATAAAAATCCAAGATGGCCGCCACTACAGCCGACCCTTAATTAAACGTATAATGGCAAAGGCATGGATAACCCCTCCTCTATGAGTCTACTGGCGGGCCCGTTTACTCCCAGACTAACACCCGATTCCACGTTCACCGTGCAGTACAGAGCGCCCATATGCCATGTTATCCTTACGACAGTCTCAGCGATAATAGCCAACTAAAAAACATCAACTCCCATGCAACGCTCGGTCAGTTGACGCAACCCGCATGACCATAAACGTGATGTTCCCTGTAATGGTAGTAGCATGTCCATTCTCCCGTAAGACCTGTACTGCACGGTGAACGTGGAACCGATTGTAGCTTAACATTTTCTTGGTCCTTTCCAAATAGCGTGCCCCCTTTACTTTAATCTAAACCTAGATCTCAGCAATATTATATACGCCTGCATCTCTGCCTAATCGATTCTATTACTTTATTTTACGTTATTATTATTATTGTTATTATTATTATTATTAAATATTACAAGGTTTAGGGTACCTGTCACAGTCACATATCTTTTATGGTAAGAAGCTGAACTTTCTGATTATAATTAGTCATTATAATTTATTATTGATTTAAAATATATCTAATTTATGTGATTTATCGATCTTGTAAACCGAATTCCAATTTCGGGAATACACCTTCCCTAACGTTAACTTGTAACCCTTAAACGTACTTAAATACCAACATTCATACCCAGACTTATATGGTAAGAGGGCGGAATTAAAGTAAACAGTGTTTGCTTACTTTAATTCTGACAGGATATGACAATACTAGCGGCCATGAAATTAGGCGGGTGAGAGAGATGGCACTACCCATGCACTGTTGCCAAGTCCAAGCGCCTAAAAAATCCAGTCAGATGAGGCGATACGCTGAATATGAATTAATCCTGATTTTTCTTTAAATGAGTTTTTCTATAACTTTTTATTACTATACTGTATACAACCAGAATCGCTTGTAAACATTGTAAATTGTATGTAAATATAGAATACTGTAAATCCATTGTAAATATAGGATAATAATTATGGGAAGTAAAGTTGTTCGCATCCGTAATGTCCTCAATCTACACCACGGATTGTGTATCCCGGTTGGTGCTAAATATATTTAAAGCAAAATATTAATAATGGTTTAAAAATACTTTCTTACAAAAATCTAATTAATAACTTAACTATTATTTAAATGTACCCTACGTTTCTTATTCCCACGTGGTATGTCCCTACTTTGTTTTAGGTAATAATTAAAAAGCTTTGTTGGAATTGTATTACGTTAAGAAAATAAATAGCGGAATTATGGCTTAAACGAAAGAAATCATGGTATTATTATCATACAGGGATAGTTAAAAGTCTGGAGACTCCCCCTTAACTCTCCACCGAGCATTGATAGAAAATCCAAACCCGGGGGTTGTTTTCAGGTCATAAAAGCACACTTCCCCATGCATAGGGCAACGTTGCCCTCCAACTCAAAATCGGAATTTTTGGGGCTACTAAATATTTTAAAATGGGAAGTATGGTCATGTGATACCTCATTTTAAAGGTCTATTTAAGACTAGGAAAATGACGTAAAGAAAATAAAAATCGGACCACCCAAAACAAAATAGCGGCACTAAACGTGTTGAAATAAATCGACATAAAGTTGCTAATATCTCGAAAAGGAAGAGCTTTTAGAAAAAATTCTAGAGACAAAAAATGTTTATTTCAAATTGCTTGACCTAAAAAATTGCTTCCAAATCGATTTCGTAAATGTTATTTTTACTCCTCCATCTTAAAAAAATGTTGTAAAAGTAAAATTTACGAAATCGATTTGGAAGCAATATATTAGGTCAAGCATTTTGAAATAAACATTTTTTGTCTCTTGAAATTTTTTCTAAAAACTCTTCCTTTTCGAGATATTAGCAACTTTATGTCGATTTATTTCGACACGTTTTGGGCCGCTATTTTGTTTTGGGTGGTCCGATTTTTATTTTCTTTATGTCATTTTCCTAGTCTTAAATAGACCTTTAAAATGAGGTATCACATGACTATACTTCCCATTTAAAAATATTGAGTAGCCCCCAAAATTCCGATTTTGAGTTGGGGGGCAACGTTGCCCTATGCATGGGGAAGTGTGCTTTTATGACCTATAAGCAACGCCCGGGTTTGGATTTTCTATCAATGCTCGGTGGAGAGTTAAGGGGGTGTCTCCAGACTTTTAACTAACCCTGTATAATAATATGTAAATATGCAAATGTTCTCTATAAACATTAAAATTATTGGTTTTTACTCTTGATTATAAAATTGCAACTTGCAACATTGAGCAAGGTTACGAGCTTACGTTTCTCGCCGAGAGCCCGCGTGTCTTTGTTCTTGATTCATACAGTTTTGCATTTTACAACTAAACTAAGAATCTCATAAAAAAGTGTCGAACAACAAATTGTATTAATACGATTTTCTACAACTTTGCCGCAGACGAAATCTTGCTGTCCAAAAAACAAAAAAATCCTCGCTTGGTTAAAAATGCAATACACGACGGTTTTAAATTAAATTACCATTTAGGTGTTGTTCTTTTGTTGATTACTGTATTTGCTGCCGTTTGAAAAATGAAAAAGTCATACTATTGGCATTTTCTGAAGGCAGTGGTATAATTTTATTTCATAATGCTCTGTAGACCGATTCACAAGCACGAGAGAAAGCACACTACCTTTTGCGCTTCAAAACCTTTACATGACGGGTATACGTTGTAGAAATAACTGCAGCATGAATCGGCTACACCGACATTTCTCTCACCCGCCTTATTTCATGGCCGCGAGTTTAGTTATCTGTTCTTCACCTTTCGATTATTTTTAAACAATTTACCGCACGAATTAAGTATATACATAGTACGTCATAGCAGTTAGAATAGAAATGCATCGACGTTCGGCGCTCGTCATTATGCACTATGACGGTGTAGGGTCGATGTTGAAATATGTCAAATTTGATATTATCCACTTCTCTACCGAGCATGGAATATCACTCCAACATGATTTAGGAATGTCTCTGGTCAGATCAGATTGATCGAGAGGTCAAACTCTGAGGAGAAAAGTTTTAATTGAGTTTGTGTTCAGAACCTGAAGAACCGTTCCTATCAAATATAAACCCAAGATAATTAAAGATTGTTTCTTTTCAAGGGGCTCAGTGTAAGAAGTATTCGCTTGAGTTCATTTTATATTTGCTCGGTACCTATTATTTCTAACGTAATTTGTTTTTTTCAACTTTATACTTTATCATTAAACGAAATGTTGTAGGAAAATTCGATGAAAAATTAAACGTAAAGATATTATTTGTTTAGAATATGTCTTTATTAAAAAATTAAGAATTTTTGGTGCAGTTTTCAGAGTGGTTTTACTCTATTTCCAAATCTTTTAAATACAAAACATTTATTATTTTACTAGGCGAGACCCCTGCGTGCTCCGCACGCCAACCCCGTTGGAGCCTTCTGCACACGTATGTTACGTTTTTTTTTATAATAAAGATGAAGCTTATAATATAACCTCAAAGCTAAGATGGTAAATAATGTTAACGATCTAAATCGAATTATCTATATATGTAAAAGCGAAAACCCACTGACCCACTCATCACGATTTCTCAAAAAATACCGAACGGATTGAAATGAAATTTGGTACGTAGCTTCCTCTAGGGCCATACGTGCTCACTAAGAAAGGGTTTGAAAAAATTCGAAATTTGAGGGGGGTTTGTGGGGATCAAAGTTATTAAATTACGATTTCTTTAAAACTACCGAACGGATTGGAATGAAATTTGCTATGTAGCTTCCTCTAGGGCCATAAGTGTTCACTAAATAAGGGTTTTAAAA